>MJUU01024905.1:16775-79944 GCA_002080025.1 Modiolus philippinarum
GGGGGGGGGGGGGGTGGCGCACGGTGGCCATATCTAGCACATGGACTAATATTTATACATTGAAACAATTGAGCGAAAATATAGGTACACTTATACGGAAAAGATGGTAAAATACCACAGCATACGATTTTTGTTTTGTTTTGTATTGTTAGTAACATCATATAGGAAACTATCTACTGGAACTACGTAAGCGCCTACCTTGAAAACACCACTAATACCGTATGGACAAAAATTTCGTTACTCTCGCCATGTCGCAAAAAGCCAAATTCAATTTAATGACGATACAGACACTCATAAAATGATTAAGCAGAGTCAAAATGTATAAACAATAAGTCAGTATTCATAAAGACGGTTTAAGTTAAATCTAGTTTAATCTGAAACCAGGTTTAACATAAACTTGTATTCACGAAACAATATCAAACCTTGTTTAGGTAAACCCTGTTTACACTAGGTTTAAAGATAAAAGTAGATTAAAAAATACGAAAAAAGTGTCTGGTTCTGCAGGGCAATATGTCGTCATCACGTCATATCATGAGCGAAGCGGAACCAAAACAACGGCAATGACAGAATGTAAACTAAACAGGGGGGACAACTTGCTATATGAGCATAAGCTGTTGTTGCTGGAATTAAATGAAAAAGATGTGCCGATTACAGAGGACAAAAGGACAGATGGTCAAAGATGCGCACAAAAGCAAAAAGTATGGCAAAATATCAAGACCTCATTTCTTTCCGTGCATGGCGTTGTTCGATATATAGACAACATAAAGGGCATGTGGAAAAGATTAACGTTTAATGCAAAGGTTGAAGTCAGGCAATATCAAAAACACAGGAAAGGAACAAGTGGTGGGCCTTCAGCAGAAGAACCATCATTTCTTTTTTGGAGAATACAAAAATTGTTGCCGTAAGAATTTTGTGAACCCCTATGACAATGATGAACCAATGCAATGCTTCACATCAACACCAATGCAAATTAATGAAATAAAATGGTAATAATGAAATGCGGTGGCAATTTCAAAAGACCTAATGCCTCTTCTTTTATACTCCCATTAATATTACAGCTACTTGTAAATTGATAGATCAAAACAAACATCAAAAGTAAATTACTGAACATTTATAATAAGGTCTCTAGATCTGAAAAAAATAATACCACCAAATCTTATTAGAACCATGTTCTATCTTCACATTTGTGCTATAGGTCTATGATTATATAATGTATCCGCCGTCTTACAATGCTGCGCTCGTATCGTCATTGAAGTTTGTAGACATTAGCTGCAACATTTTCAAATTTTAATGTCTTTAATTAAAGTAATTAAAATTTCGTTTTTAAATATGAAATTTCTTGACCGTGTATATACCATAATGGGTCACTTACAGACTGTGTAATATATAATGTAGACTGCAAACATCTCTCTCACATGGAATCTTTTTACGGTCTTCACACTTCAGTAGGAGAGACATGTCTACAAATTTACAATGTCAGGATTTGCTATGCATTATATAATAAATTGTAACGATAAAAAAAATCTATATGAAGATAATTACAATAAGAAAACTAATGAACATAAATAGTAAAAAAATAATTTCTAACAAGGACGTAAAATTATAAGTCATTGTTTCTTAATCATGGAGAAAACCTGTTGGTTAAGCCCTATTCACCAGTATTATAAGTTCAAAATTCGGACACAAATAAATTCTATAGAATTTTTAAATGAGCGGTCGTTTACTTGAAATTCACACGAAAATTAATTTCGCTTCGGGAACTCACTCATGTAATTATGATTTCCGAACTCACACAGCCATGTAACTTTATACGCGGCTTTTTTGCTATTGGAACGTAACAGTAGGCGTACAGGAGGGAGCACACATTTGATTTATTAAGGGGGAGGAACAAATATCTTATCCTGGATATCTTCTTTCATGCAATCAATTTTGCTTCATACATATGGAATAAACAGATTCCTATCTTAACTTATCTGATATCATCCTGTTTATTTTCCTGCTTCCTCCTATCCTTATATTTTTTTTCACCAAATTTCTGATACTTGAATTTTTTTTTTAGAATTCCTCCCCCCATAAAAATCAAATGGTCGCTGGACTGCATGTTTTCCCCTTTCTTACAAACAAAACACTTTGAACATATGAAAAAATACAGTTTCAAAGAAAACAATTGCAACCAAGATACATACCGACCGATGAAATAAAAGATAGTATAGAACTGGTTTATAAAACACAAATTTAATCATGTTTGGCAGTTGCTAGGGATAGGGATAGTCGATTTACAATATTCCTCTTATAGCAACTTATTCTGATATCCTTTAAAACTGTTGAATAAGTCACAATTTTACACATTGAGTCAAGATAATTTTCAACACTGTGTAAATATCTCTGATTTTAAAGTCATGTAAAAAAAGTTGCTATCAGAGAGATATGTCAAAATTAATTAAATGTTTCAGAGTTCAAGAAAAAGTGTCAGTCCAAAAGTTTGTGCTGCCAAAAATCATATTTGACTGACACCGTTTGCTAGCTTGTTAGTCCCAAGTCGGACAAAAAATTTGTGGATTTTGTTGTACAAGATAATGAAAAGCAAACGAAATATCTTTTTTGATCTTTTTTTCGTTTGCCCATTTATCCGCTCCGCAAATATATAGACGTCGTTAACGTGGAACATATAGTTTTTAATGTATCTAATTGGAATTATAATAATTAAAGGCTGATTTGTAGGAAATTATTTGACTCCGGCAGGTCACTCACAAATTTTACATAAAGTCCTTCGGATCCTATAATCCTATAATCAAATTATTTCAAAGCCAAGTTATGGAGAATTCTGTCAAAAATGGACAATTTATGTAGCCGATAAATCTTTGCCGATTTGGACTAGTTGTGTTACTGCAAATGAGCAGGCATGGAGTAACTTAATAAGACATTGCATCACTATGTAAGATGATACATGTGTCAGTCAGAAAACGCACCCAGCTTATCATGTGCATTGGTTCCACACTTTCGAGAATACTGTTTATTTTTAAACCTGGTTGAACAATAATTTGAACTTGGTATAAATTTAAACCACTTCCATGAATAAGTTATCGTACTATCAGGAAGTTCTGTGGAATATCAAATTTGCCTTTTTTTTTTATCATTTTGCACTGAATGTCGACATAAAACATTTGATATTTTCTAAACATATTTCCAAGAAATTTCATAATTATACTTTGCATGAACTGTTGTAAAATGCTGATGTAATGGTTAAAAAGTATGAACAAATGTTTACAAGTAACTTTTTTTAATTACACTTACGTTTTTAAACAGATAAGCACTTTTGGCCTGCTGGTACCAAAAGAAAAGCCTCTTTCGAAAATTTGTCAAAAAAGGGAATCATAGAGAAGAAACAAATATTCTCACTTTGGAAACGAGAAGAATTCGCCCAACATCGGCATTTCATTTTCGACATACTTGTCCATCTCGATATCGTTTCTGAGCAGAGACGGTATGATATTGAAACAGGCAAGAGATTAGCAGCTCAAGATTTGTTTGTCCCGTGTATGCTGAGAAGTAGGAATACAACCGATTATCTGGATAAGAAGTGTGTTCATGAACGGGCTGTTGGACTGGCCTTTGTATTTAAAGGAACTGTGGTTCCACCTGCTTTACCGAATCGTCTTATCAGCGCTTGTCTGAATACTTGGGCTTTGAAAAAATACAATGACACTTCAATGCTTTTCTCTGGTTTTGTTGTTTTAACATATGACAGATCGCATGACCTTGTGATATGCAATGATTACAACAAAATCTTGATGTATGTTGTTCACCAACGATCAAAAGATTTAATAGTAAAAGACATAGCGACAAATGTGCTACAAATCATTAATGTCTCCCTAGAGAGAATTTCAGATTTCTATCAACGATCGGTTACTGGTCAGTCTTCAAATCAACAACTACCTTTCTATGTTCAACATTTTTGTCCTGAACTGAAGTGTTCCATATCAGCAACAGATTTGGCGAACAACAGAGATTTCACTTGTGATCACGATCAAAAGTATGAAATTGATGTTTGGTATCAAAAGAAGGTATGATTATTTTTAAAGTTGTACTAACGTTTGCCTGTGAATACATGTATATGAGTAGCGGAGATTGTTATATTTCTCAACAATATACAGAGTGTGGTACCGTCCCAAAGGACCTGATGTATCTCCTTTTAACGGAGATTCCCACTGACAGTTCTTTAGTTTTGAATGCTGTTTTTGTTATTTTCGTATTCTCATGTCTTCGTTTTATTATGTTGGATTTTTTTTCAGTGTCCCTGAACTTTGATTTTTGTAATTAGTGGGTCTTTTGCTGTTTCTATTTCTGGTATTTCAGAAGATAAATTAATCTCTGTGATTTGCATGTAAGGATAAAATAAAATTATAAAAGGGTTCATTGATTGTCAGGAGTCAATGAGAAAGCATGTCATTAAATCAGAAAGAATGATTTATTCATATAATTAACAAAATTATGTCGAAAAGGTAAATATTTGGATTATGATACTACAATAAAAATCATTCTCTGCACAAAGCTTGGATGGTCATTGAATGTCGGGGTATATTAAGTGCCTGTGATAGAGGTTTGAATAGCAATACTTATATTGGCCCGATCAAGTAATTTTGGTAACCCTGACGACATAAAACTATACATTTAAAGTAACGTTACCGTAAAATGATTCCCCGATCGAGAGATGTATGCTTTTCTAAGGCCCCATGGTGACTTCAGGATAAAGAACAAAAATAAAAGCGTTGTTCCTTTGCTTGTTTTTACAATATATTCGTCGAGACTTTGTCTCATGTGTATTTACTTTTCATTCACTATTTACAGCAGTATGTATGCAGACACAGACGACGTTATACATGTAATGTGTATTTGCGCAAGTAAAAGAGTTTAACCAATTAAATGAAAGTTCGTCTCGACCACTTACTCTTATTATGCATAGAGACAATTCATATCTAAAGATGGCTTGATAATCAATTTTGATATGAGTGAAAATTTTTATTTATTATTTTATCTTTCTTTTATTTAATTACCCTAGATACGCTTTAGGAAAATAATAATGAAAAAGTAGTCACAATTCTTGAATCGGCTTCAAACATAAATTATTGAAATATTGCGGTTATGTAAATAATGTCCACAAGGTAACCGCTTCTTTGTTACAGCGAAATAAACAAAATTCGAATTAAGTAAACTGTCTCATAGTTGCCACATTTGTAGTAGCTTTTTGTTACAAATTTTAGTTTGTTTAATTCAATAGTTCAAACAAATATGAAAAGTTGATGAAATGTTCTCCACTCGTTTCTGTTAATGTTTTTAATTCAACTTTTTATATTTATATGAATATGTTTATTTTTAAGTTTAAATGACTTCTGATATTCGAAGATTTAAAAACAAGAACACTCTTTATTTATAGGAAGAAGTCATATGCGAAGTTAACTGTGAAGGTATGTTTATTGAAAGATAAATCTCTTTAGATTTTTTGGTATTCTAATTCTATGATTTTAATCTTCACTGAATAGTCATAATGTGCCGAAATGTAAAATTAAGAAATGTTTATCACTTAAAAAAAATCTTAGAAGCCATATAAAAAAATATCTCAGGTATAATTATCAATTCTAGTAAATATCTCAGAATTAAGGGTCCTTTGGTAAATAATCAAGGAAACATGGTTAAGAAATAACATATACCGTTTTAAGAAAAAATAGTAATGGTGGATTACATGATACCCCGCCACGTTTCACAAAATTTCGAAGTATCAAGGGGCATAACTCCAGAAGCCCTTGGACCTCTGAACCCATATTCGAACTCGACCTGAGTTTTGTGGTGAGCAAGCTACATACCAAGTTTGAAGACTGTATGTTATTCCGTTCAAAAGTTATCAGTCGGAAACCTTCAGGGGACAGACGGACGGACGGACGGACACACGACTGAGGGGATCACATAATACCACGCCACTACGTGTGGCGGGGTATAAAAATAACCGGTAGGATTTTTTTGTCGTATATAATAAACTATATTACAGAGTTAACAGAATATAAACTATGATTCTGTCACTGCACCCTTGCTTATAATATCAAAACAAACCATTGAGAATCAATCCTGGAGAACCAATCTTAATTTGGTACATCCCTTATCAGGCCAAATTTTAATGCTGCTGATGAGAGGTTACTCCTTGAAACACGTGAACAACATAGCAAAATTTACTGTTTTTTATGCATCTTCGGTATTTTTTTTGGTTTTTTGAACCATTGGGTCGATGCTACTGCACGGTGGACCAGAGGTCCCCGAGGGTTAACACCAGCCCAATAGTCTGACTTGTCTGACATGAAAATTTTACCTTGCGTGTTATAGAATTTACTGTTATCATCAAAATTCAAACCACTTAAAAAAATTGAGGCTTCATTCCGTGTATGGCACTTGGTATATGTCCTTTGTACTGGATTTTGGCTTCCTATCTCGAATTTTTTTTTTTGGAAATGAGTACTTCTTTTTGGACAACTTTGGGATTACGGCTTTCCATATAATTTGGTTTTAATGCTGCTGATTTGAGGTTACTCTTTGAAGCACGTGCACAGCATAACAAAATTTACTGTTTTTTATGCATCTTCGGTATTTTTTTTTTTGTATTTTGAACCATTTGGCCGATGCCACTGCTGGTGGACCAGAGGTCCCCGAGGGTATTCACCAGCCCAATAGTCTGACTTGTTTTACATGAAAATTTAACCTTGCGTGTTAAAGAAATTTACTGTTAACATCAAAATTCAAACCACTTTAAAAAAAAACTGAGGTTTCATTCCGTGTATGGCACTCGGTAGATATTCTTGGTACTGGATTTTTGCATCCCATCTCGATATTTTTTTTCTTTTTTTGGAAATGAGCACTTTTTTTTGGACAACTTTTGGATAACGGCTTTCCATATTATTTGGTTTTAATGCTGCTGATGAGAGGTTACTCCGTGAATAACAAAATTTACTGTTTTTTATGCATCTTCGGTATTTTTTTTTTTGTATTCTTCTGCAGTAGGGGTGGTCTTATAATGGATGGACTACTGTAGTGTGAACAATAAACCTTACACTACTTATTGGTCACATGGGGGGAAAAGCATTCTGTGGATTAATAACGTTTCCATTCAACTTATAACATATAACACAAGTAAATATTATTTGAGCGATACTCAATACACTTAACCAATAATTGACGGAAATTAACATTGCTTATCAATTAAAAAGGTTTCAACAAAATGTAATAAGAAGTATAACTTGTAAAAAGCCAGTCAAAGGAAATTTCGTAGATGTTCAACCCTTTGTTGGGTTTCTTAGACATAACATATCAAAAATATAATTTTAATTCGACACACATTAAAGTTGAAATTAATGTTTAATAATCATCAAGGTAATCGAATGAATATCGGGCCGAATTAGAGACCATTTCGATATGATGCATCGTTTACGCTAAGATTTCATAGAAGAGAATAAACAGTTCTCATATTTCTGAAGTATGTATCTAAAACAAAGAATTCCGAAGGATATAAATTAAAAAATCATGTTATCTCTTGTATTTACTAGATTAATATAGAGAAGATAAAAGGAAACACTTAGAGTGGCCAAAAATAAATTACATTCACATGCCACTATCTACTAGGGAGCTGCACATAAAAAATATATAATAAGACAAAAAGGACAATCGTAGACAGGGATAGGAACTCCGGATAGCCAGATTTGGTACCGGCACTAGCAAGTGCTAGCGGTAGGGGTAAACAAAAATATGGGTACCCATACTTCTCTTTTCTGTTTCCAATTTCCCTAAAGAATAATTAACATACAAATAAAACCCCATACCGGTAGACTACTAATTCCAAAACCACATTCTATATGTTCTTGAGATGGAGAGAAAAAGACAAAACGTAATTAAGAAAGATGAGTCAAGGAGTGCTCGCCAATTAACTGTCTGCTATTGAGTGTGCTGGTCAAACACTGTCGCAATACGGAAGAAAAATCATATTCAAAACTTCCCGAAGGGTTTAGTAGACATTGGCAGTATCAGTGAGAGGCCAGTATACCTGTTAAATGTTCAGGTCATTGGATCCCGAATCCAATTTAACGGAATCATAAAGAATATCCTGTCAATATGCCCTTCAACGTGAAGGTAAGTTACGTCCCAGTTCATTTAAGATGTGCAATATCACCAAGCTAATAAGAAAAAACTTTCTTTGTTACCTAATTAGCATTAATAAAAGGATAAAGTGTAGACAGGGTAGATTATTTGAATTTTTGAACTTGCCAGATTTGTTTTGAAAGATTGAAGCGGTAATTCCATTTTATAGGTATATAATTAATACACGTACACAATGAAAGGAATGCCTTATGATTTTAATGTTGCTTTTGTTGTGAATGGTACTTGTTATTTCGAAATTCTTGCAAACTTAGACTTGTTTTTTTTATTATTCAATGAAGGTCTGAGTGAAGATGCCCTCCAAAAGATACCGAGTGACCCTGAACTTCTTCGGCTGTCTCTGCAATTCGACTCCGAAACGATGTACCAATTAGCATTACACCTTGGTGTAACGACACAAGAATGGAAAGATATGAATACAAATCATCCTCAAAACATTGAAATAGTAAAATTTCTTACACTTATTAAATGGAGAGAGAATAATAGAGGAACATTTAAAGACATATTAAAGGCACTGACTAAGTTGGAGGAAAATATTCACAAATTATGTCAGGTAACCATGAAAAAGTAATTGGTATTCACAAATTCTTTATATATCACTTTTTCCAACCAATTTTTTTAACTGCAAAGCTGAGTGCTTGGCATTATTTTGTTATCTAGGAAATGTTTTCTTTTAAAGATAGATATTAAATATTTTATTAAAAATGTTCGGAAAAGTTTTCCTTATCGTCGTGTGTTTAATGAAGGACTGACAATACATATCTGATTTTTTGGGAGGAGGTTATTTTGGGATATTTTCACATTTCTGTAGCTCACCTATCTATAGCCAGTGTGAACTTTTGCCATCACTTGTAAGAGATCTTTCATCCATCCGTAGTATAACTAGAAGTGTGTTTTTGATACAGAAACGAATATCTTCTCCCCCTACGTAATGTTCTTTAAGTGATAAAAGACAAGTAAATTTTATGTTGCCGCTGGGTCGCCGATCATTCCAGATAGACCATATGCACAGGTAAGTTGAGTTTAAACCCTATGAATAACTAAATACAGAAGTTACTGTGAATTTTGATTCTGCATATGCGCATTTCGACAATTTCTGTCTCTTCAGTGCAGATTAAATCTAAACGATTGGAAAACCATAATGTCAAAGATGTTTAAAAACTGATAGAGAACAAATTACCAAATATGATCTAAATAGAAAACCAAAATCAGCCAAGGACAGAGCTTTGCATGAGGGAGATACTCCTTAGTTTCAACAAAATTTACAAAAATTAGATACTTTAAGGTTTTAAATGGAATCGGCTTTCGGGTCAGCACCGAAGTACTGACTACTGGGCTGGTGAATACCCTCGGGGACTAACAGTCCACCAGCAGTGGCATCGACCCAGTGGTAACAAATAACTAAATACCGAAGTTACTGTGAATTTTGATTCTGCATATGCGCATTTCGACAATTTATGTCTCTTCAGTGCAGATAAAATCTAAACGATTGGAAGACCATAATGTCAAAGATGTTTAAAAACTGATAGAGAACAAATTACCAAATATGATCTAAATAGAAAACCAAAATCAGCTAAGGACAGAGCTTTGCATGAGGGAGATACTCCTTAGTTTCAACAAAATTTACAAAAATTAGATATTGTAAGGTCGGCTTTCGGGTCAGCACCGAAGTACGGACTACTGGGCTGGATAATACCCTCGGGGACTAACAGTCCACCAGCGATGTAGGAGAATTGGCGTCCACAAACTTATTTTTGCAATATTCTAAAACAAAGGGGGGAATAACTCCCACAAAAATTAGCTAATCAACATGGGGAGACGATAAGCACAGATAGGCATGATGGTCATCAATCTTGTGAAGTCTGGTTGACATCCGTTGAAAGATGTAGGAGAATTGGTGTCCACAAACTAAAACAAAAAGGGGCACAGCTCCCACATGAATTAGCTGATCAATATGACGAGACGATATGTTCAACTAGGAATGATGGTCAACAATCATGTGAAGTTTGGTTGATATCCAATGAAAGGTGTAGGAGAATTGGCGCCATAAACATCATTTTGCACAATTCTAAGTCAAAAAGGGTATAACTCCCACAAAAATTAGCTGATCAATCCGGCGAGACGATATGCACAACTAGGTATGATGGTCAACAATCCTGTGAAGTTTTGTTAAAATCCGATGAAAGATGTAGGTGAATTGGCGTCCACAAACTTAATTTTGCAAAATTTTAAGTCAAAAAGGGGCATACCTCCCACAAAAATTAGCTGATCAATCCGGCGAGACAAATTGCATAACTAGGCATGGCGGTCAACAATCCTGTGATGTTTGGTTGAAATCCGATGAAAGGCGTAGATGAATTGGCGTCACAAACTTTGTGACGGACGTACTAAACGACAGACGAAAAAGTCAAAAACAATGTCTCCCCCTTAAGAGGGGAAACATAATTTTGCAGAACTTCTTGAGAACAGTAGAGTGATTTTGAAGCAAACCTGCCAGAAATTTTACCTTTCAGGTACCGATCAAGAGTTGCTGATGATTTGTTATCCAACATGGCCGCCAAGAGCGAAAATGAATTTAACATATGACCCTCCGGGCAATGCATATACAGATATTGTTGAGAAGTGCTGAATCGATTTAAGCCAAACATTGCATGAATTATTATTCTTATCGGGTGCTGACTAGGTGCAGATCCGACATCCAACATTGCATCCAGCGGTGATAATGGTTAAATATAAACCATCCAAAATGCCAAACAGCAGTGAACTTCGACAAATAAAGGCCCCTATGGGAAATGTTCACAAAGATTGATTTTTACCATTTAAACCACTGAATGCATTTAAGCCAAGCATGGCACGAGAGTTACTTATGGGGTTCTGACAAATGTTTTTACTGTGGTGCCATTGAAAGCTGAAAGCGGAATACTCAATTAGATATTGATACTATGGAAATATATACAAAAAAGAAAACTCAGTTGCAATTTATCTGATGTATTCTTCTTAATAAAAAATATCTTTAAACTAAAAACCTTATCTAACCTGGCAACCAATGGGAATCATAGTGAAATGGCGTACATTAAAATATCAGTTTTTTCCGAAACCATTTGGCTAGTTACAAATTTTTGCACAAAGGTTCTCTTCCAAATTGTGTCCTGCAGATCCATCCCCTATCCAAGATGACAGGCTATATGTAAAATATTTAAATGCTGAACCAAATAACAAAGTTTTCTTTATATTGTTTGAAAAATGATATCTTTTAACATGGAAGTTTATCTTTCTGTATGTATTATCCATTGTTCAGCTGAGCGATTCAGGCTTTTGATGGCCTCTTTATGTTACATAAACATTCTTAATATTTATTTCATTTTTATATATTTCATTCTTAAAATAAAATTCATGTTTATTCATGCGACAGCCTTAATCTTTCAGTTATAGTGTACTTGTTCGTGAGAGAATTTCTCTTATGGATATACTATCATACTTTCTAATTTTGGCATTTATTTTTTGAAATTTCGAAATGTAATTCTGGCCACCTGATTAAAGTGCCCACATCTCGATATGATATAATGCCAAGGTTTCTTACAATCGACTTGATAAGTGCCTTATGTTTGCCTATTTGTTATAATCGTCCATTAGCTAACCCCATTAGTGCTTTTTCGGACAAAGGATTAAAGTGATTGTAAGAGCACTTTGCCAGTTTAATTAATGGTTGTTCACAATCCCGCTTCCGTGACCAGAAAAGACACGCATGTAGCGCTGTTCGAGAATTAGCAAATAATTCCGCTCAAACCAGTCCTAGTGGCCCTCTTGAACTTACTATGAGGTATGAGCAAAGTTCGTTGTTGAAGGCCTCATGGTGATTTCAAGATGAAGAATAACAATAAAAGCGTTGTTCCTTTGCTTCTTTTTACCATGTATTTGTAGAGACTTTGCCTCAGATGCATTTATTCCGTATCCTTTCATTCAAAAATTAATTTTAAGAAAATCAGGGAAACAGTGTTGTGTAGCTCAGCCCGTCATTAAAACCTACTGGCGTTTCGTTTCAGGTCTCAGAAAGTCAAAAGTCTTATTCGTTAATTGTTTCGAATTACGATGAGGGACGGGAAGCTTGTTTGTTCATCACCTGAATCAAACAAGTGATATCTCAGGATAAAAATTTTACAAATTTGTATTTGAAATTTACAGATTATCACGATGTTGACACTTTCAAATTCAGGGTATGATTATCAACTTATTGCTCTATAGCTGATATTAATATCAATTTTTCCCAAAACATAAGCATTGATTACGAATTTGAAGAAATTTACCGAAACTACCATGTTCTATCTAATCGAAAATTTCTTTCAGAACGGTTGCGAGGCAGAAATAAACCTGAGGCCCCAAGAGCCTTCATTGCTAAATTGAAACTTGACTAACACAGACAGTCTATGTTAAAGGTGATTAAGTTCAACTATACCCTTTGGTTTAAGGAGGGTTCAAAAGCGTCCCATGTAAAACTATTTTTCTTTCTGGCAGCCATCATGGATATACCGGGGGACAGAAAAACACATCTTTTTTCCAGTGGATCATTGAAGGACTGCAGAGGCAAAGTTTACTTCCCGTTAGTTCAACGGATTCAGAGAAGTTCTTTGAATGTTTTTTTTCTTATAGAGTTAAATGATTTAATTTTGTTCCCCGCTGGCAATAATATTGGATAAAGCCCAGATATGAGGAACTATTTTTGCGAGAGGCCATCTAAGGACGATTGTGGTCAGTTTGCTTACAGAGGAGAAGATCTTTGAACGTGTCTTCCAAAAGTATCCAATCCTAAGACTATGTTCTAAACTGACTGGAGGCCATCTTTGATATAGTGCAGATCTGAAAAGCGAATTTTTTTTTCGTGGCACCACCTTAGAACTATTGTAGCCATGTCGGTTCCAATAGGCTCAGAAGTTTCAGAGAAGATCTTTGATAACATAATACCGAAGTTACTGAAATCAGTCTCTGCATATGCGCATTTCGACAGCTTATGTCTCTTCAGTGCAGATCAAATCAAAACATTTGGAAATATGTGTAAAAACTGATAGAGATCAAATTACCAATAGGATCTAAAAAGGAAAGCCAAAATCAGCTAAGGACAGACCTATGCATGAGGGAGATAATCTGAAATTTAGATATTGCAAGATTCAGATAAGGCTGGTTTACGGGCTAGCACCAAGGTACTGGCTACTGGGTTGGTGAATACTAACAAGGGACTAACAGTCTACCAGCAGTGCCATCGGCCCAGTGGTAAAAGATAACATAATACCGAAGTTACTGTGAATTTTGTTTCTGCGTATGTGCATTTCGACAACTTATGTCTCGTCAGTGCAGATCAAATCAATGTGGTTTGCCATAGGGTCCAATGCTAAATCTATGTTCCCCCTTGGCGGCCATTGATGATAAAGCACGGAAAAAACCTTTTTACTGGGTATCCAAAAAAACTATTGTGGCCGAGCTTGGTTATAATTGGCACAGAAGGATCAGTAAATAAACATTTGAGAGACAAATGCCAAAATCAGCTGAAGACACAGCTTTACATGGGGGAGATAGTCCGTGTCTTCAATACAAATTAAGTTATTGCAAGTTTCCTAATACAATCCGCTTTCGGGTCAGCACCGAAGTACTGACTACTGGGCTGTTGGATTCCCTCGAGGGCTAAAAGTACACCAACAGTGGCATCGACCCAGTGATAATAAATAACTAAATACCGAAATCACTGTTAAATTAATTTCTGCAAAGGGCCTTTTCAACATCTTACGTCTGTTCGATGCAGATGAAATCTTGATATTTAGAAGACCATAATCTGAAAGATGATAAACAATTGATAGAAAACAAATGACCAATGTTATCTAATTTGAAAGCCAAAATCAGACAGAGCTTTGTATGAGGGCAACATTAAAATATTGTTTGTTTACGACCGACCCAGTAAAATCGACTGAAAAACGATTTTTTTTTCGGTCTCTTTCCGGAAAGTTTAGACATAATTTTTCTCCCTTATCAGAAGTCATCCGCTGTTATCACTGATGATTCGGCTCATGCCTTCCTGGAAGTCGTCGGATGTTATTATTGAGGTGTGGGTCAGCATCGTAATGGACAGCATATGGTGCGTGTTTTGTCTCTCTATAATGAAGACGGGAAAAGGCATCGAAAAGGGCATGAAATTAAAACACCCGGAGGATTCTTTTGAGGACGTGACGGATGTTGTGAAAATGTTGCCCTAAACCGAAATTGATGTAGAGAAGAAGTCTGTTAATGTGACACCTGTCTCGACGAACAAAACCTGAAAAGTTCCAAAATCCTGTTCACCCGCAGTATGGCGATTATAAAATTACCGCCATCAGTTTTAATAAACACTAACTGAATATTTGAAATTTACGTTGAGGATCCGAGACACGGAATATTAGCTAGAGCAGACCTACTGAAAGTTTTGAAGATGACATTGGACGATCAGACCAAAGGAGTCGGATATTTTATCAATATTTCATTTTAAGTAGAAATACAAAGCCCCATACATTATGTAGTGACTAGGTTCGCGAAACTTCAATGTATGTGGCTTCGTATTTAAACTTTGAAATAAAATAATGATAAAATTTCCGCCTATTGTGTTTAGACTTAGTGTCCTACAAGATAAAAATACTGAGGGCAACCACAGGTTTGAAAGAACAAAAAATCTTTAAAATTAGCTGTTATCCCACATTTTTCTTAGCAATGAGTCAGGAATCTTTGCTTTCTATAAGGAGATTTCTTCCCCAAACTCGGTGCCTTTTCCAAGCAAAAGTGCAAAGACCGGCCACTCTCTCATTAGCTCACCTGACCAAAAGGGTCAGTGTGAGCTATTGCCATCACTTGTCCTTCGTCCGTCCGTTCACTTTTCACATTTTCATCTTCTCCTCCGAAACCACTGAAGCAAATTCAACTTAACTTTACAGGAATCATGTATTGAAGTTCCTTTACAAAGAATGCTCATTTCGTTCCGATCTGTTAAAAAAACATGGCCGCCAGCACGGAACTTAGGTTCAACATAGGACCCTATGGGAAAATCACATTTTCATCTTCTCTGAAATCACTGAAGCAAATTCAGCCAAACTTTACAGGAATGATGTACTGAAGGTCCTTTACAAAGATAGCTCATTTCGTTTGGAACCGATAAAAAACATTGCCCCCAGCGCCGAACTTAGTTTTAACATTGGACCCTATGGGAAAAATTACAAATTCAACTTCTACTCTGAAACTGCTGAAGTGAATTGCAAGAAACTTTACAGGAATGATGTATGGAAGGTCCTTTACAAAGATCGCTCATTTCGTTCCGATCCGATAAAAAACATGGCCGCCAGCTCTGAACTTAGTTTTAACATTGGACCCTATGGGAAAATCCCATTTTCATCTACTCTTCTGAAACCACTTAAGCCATTTCAACCTAACTTTACAGGAATGATGACTGAAGGTACTTTACAGGAATGATGTATGGAATGTCCTGTACAAAGATGGCTCATTTTGTTCATCCGATAAAAATCATGGCCACCAGCGCAGAACTTAGGTTAAACATTGGCCCCTATGGGAAAAATCACATTTTCACCTTCTCCTCTGAAACAACTGAAGCAAAGTCAACCAAACTTTACAGGAATGATGTACTAAAGGTACTAAACAAAGATTGCTCATTTTGTTTGGATCAGATAAGAAACATGACTGCCAGCACGATACATAGTTTAACATTGGATCCTATGGGAAAAATCACATTTTCATCTTCTCCTCCTCTGAATCAACTGAAGCAAAGTCAACTAAACTTTACAGGAATGATGTACTATAGGTCTTCAACAAAGATTGTTCATTTTGTTTGGATCCGATAAAAAACATGGCCCCTAGCACGGATAATATTTAACATTGGACCCTATGGGAAAATCATATTTTCATCTTTTCCTCTGAAACCACTGAAGCAATTTCAACCAAACTTTACACGAATGATGTATGGAAGGTCCTTTACAAAGACTGCTCATTTCGTTCCAATCCGATAGAAAACATGGCCGCCTCGCTTAACTTAGTTTTAACATTGGACCCTTTGGGAAAAATCACAAATTCATCTTCTACTCTGAAACCGCTGAAGCAAATTCAAACAAACTTTACAGGAATGATGTATGGAAGGTCCTTTACAAAGATTGCTCATTTTGTTCCGATCCGGTGAAAAGATGGTTGCCAGCGCTTAACTTAGTTTTAACATTGGACCCTTTTGGAAAAATCACAAATTCATCTTCTCCTCTGAAACTGATGAAGCAAATTCAACCAAACTTTACAGAACTGATGTATGGAAGATCCATTACTAAGATTGCTCATTTTGTTTTCATCCGATAAAAAAATGGTGGACAGCGCTGAACACAGTTTAACAAAGGATCCTATAAGAAATCTTCCTTTTCATCATCTACTCTGAAACCATTAAAGCAAGTTCAACTTAAATATATTTGAGTAATCTATGGAAAGATAATATTAACAAGAATACTTATTTCAATTGAATCTGACAAAAACATGGATGTCAGTAGAGAACATAGCTTAACATAAGACCCTATAGGAAAAACATTTTTTGTCATCAGCATAAAAAAGCATCTTTGTCAGGTGAGCGAATCAGGCTCAGTATCTGAGCCTCTAGTTTACTCCTATCTAAAGTTTTTTATCTAACCTGATGACACCCTTGTTTTAGGGGTTTGTGTTATCTTTTATTGTTTTTATACGCCCGCCTATTGACGGACGTATTATGGTATACCGATGTCCGATTGTCCGTCCGCCTGTCCGTCCGTTACATATGTCGTGCTCTAAGACAACCCTTTAGCCAATTCACTTCAAACTTTGTAGAGATATTTGGTATGATTGCCCTACGATCTGTATACTTTTTCGGGAAATTTCGATTTTTGTTGCAAGAGTTATGGGACTTTATTCGTCAATTTTAAGGCAATTTATTACATGTCGCGCTCTTAATTGACAATCCTTTAAGAAATTCACTTCAAACTTTGCAGAGGTATTGAGTATGATGGCCTCACGATCTGTATACTTTTCCGGGAAATTTCGATTTTTCTTGCAAGAGTTATGGGACTTTATTCGCCAATTTTAAGGCAATTTATTACATGTCGCGCTCTAACTTGACAAACCTTCGGCCAATTCACTTCAAACTTTGTACAGGTATTGGATATGATGCCCTCACGATCTGAATATTTTTTTCGGGAAATTTCTATTTTTTTGCAAGAGTTATGGGACTTTATTCGTCAATTTTAAGGCAATTTATTACATGTCGCGCTCTAACGTGACAATCCTTTGGCCAATTCACTTCAAACTTTGTAGGGGTATTGGGTATGATGGCCTCACGATCTGTATACTTTTTCGAGAAATTTCGATTTTTCTTGCAAGAGTTATGGGATTTTATTCGTCAATTTTAAGGCATTTTATTACATGTCGCGCTCTAACTTGAAAAAAAAACCTTTGGCCAATTCACTTCAAACTTTATACAGGTATTGGGTATGATGGCCTCACGATCTGCATACTTTTTCGGGAAATTTCGATTTTTCTTGCAAGAGTTATGGGACTTTATTCGTCAATTTTAAAGCAATTTATTACATGTCGCGCTCTAACTTGACGACCCTTTGGATAATTCACTTCAAACTTTGCAGAGGTATTGGGTATGATGGCCTCACGATCTGTTTACTTTTCCGGGAAATTTCGATTTTTCTTGCAAGGGTAATGGGACTTTATTCGCCAATTTTAAGGCAATTTATCACATATCGCGCTCTAACTTGACAAACCTTTGGCCAGTTCACTTCAAACTTTGTACAGGTATTGGATATGATGGCCTCGTGATCTAAATATTTTTACAATATTTTAAGATTTACTTAAGATTTTATTTCTTGAATATTTTTCGGGAAATTTCGAATTTTTTTTGCAACAGTAATGGGACTTTATTCGTCATTTTTAAGGTAATTTATTACATGTACCGCTCTAACGTGACAATCCTTTTCCCATTCACTTGAAAATGTGTACTGGTATTGGGTATGATGGCCTCACGATCTGTATACTTTTCCGGGAAATTTCAATTTTTCTTGCAAGAGTTATGGGACTTTATTCGTCAATTTTAAGGCAATTTTTTACATGTCGCGCTCTAACTTGACGACCCTTTGGATAATTCACTTCAAACTTTGTAGAGGTATTGGGTATGATGGCCTCACGATCTGAATACTTTTTCGTGAAATTTTGATTTTTCTTGCAAGAGTTAAGGGACTTTGTTCGTCAATTTTAAGGCATTTTTTTTTACATTTCCTGCTCTAACTGATAAGTACTTTGATCAGCTCACTTCAAACTTTGCAGATTAATTTTTGAAAGAGATATCAAGCTTAATCAGGCAGTTATAGGTGCTTCTGAATTGAGAACCCCTTACCTTAATCACTTAAATTTTGAAGGGTGACGACGGGCGTATCATGCGACTTGGCGCAACTTTTTATTGCTTTTTATTATTTTCTTTTTATTTTTCTAATTGAAAAAATACGAAGTCATATATTATAGGACTAGGTTTGTGTATATAATATGCCGTGTTTGTTTCGTTTTCGTTTGCATACACCGTATGTAAGTGATCATTGGATTCATGTTTTCTGGATTTATGATTTTGGTTCTTGCTTCGATATTTATTTGGACATATGTCCAATCCCACTTGCTGTTTTCTTAAAGTGACAGTATCCCACCTAGCCCCCTTTCTTGCATCAATCTTATCAAAACATATTGAACGTTTTAGACCCCATCAACCTAAAGCTACATACGTACTAAAATCGATCATTTCTAACATTGCTTTGTTAGGACTTCTGTAGTCTATAGAGTCAATAATTCCCCCTGAAAGAGATGTATACTCTCTACATGTTTATATTTGAAGTATGGAGTTCTCGTTCTTGATAGAATTTCTCATTTTCAAAATTTTAACTTTCATTTTCTGTTATTCTTTTTACCTGTTGAAAGTGCCCACATCTCATCGTTTGCAATGCCAAGTTTACTTGCAATTGAGTCATTGAGTACGCCAGGATTGTTCATATGATGTGAATGTCTCATCTTAGAGTCATTTTGTCGGGCAACATATTACAGCAGGTGTTTTTAATTTTATGTCTGTTGACAAATCCCTGCTCATCCATGGGTTAAATAACAAAGAATTTTGCTCAGACCAATGCTACGGGCCGTGTTGAACTGAACTTAATATGAGTTATGAGGGAGGCCAGAAAAAAAAGCTCATAGTTGAATATTTTTAATATGGTAACTTCTTGATTAAGAACAATAATAAAACAGTGTTCCATTGCTTGGTTTTTCAATATATGTGTAGAAACTGTCGCATGTGCATTGACTGCATAGCCTTTCACTGCTTGTTGCCAAGTACTGCCAGAGAGTATGTGTATATTAAAATAAAACGATGAATATCCAGGACAAATACTGGAATCACTCCTATCCAAAATATTAATATTGACCACATAGATCCAATTAATTCTATAAAGTCAGCAAAAATGCCAATAAAATCAGCCTTGCCAAGTTATTCCATGGAATAGATGCATTCAAGAGCGAGTTTTCTCCGAATGTGTTATTCAACTTGCTGTGAACTTTCGATCATCAATAAATTGACATTTTTTTGCAAAATATTTATTCAGGGAAATGCTTCATATTTGTCAAATCATAATTATTTCCTTTGCCCTTGCATCTTTAAAAACATAGATGTTTATGAATGTAAACGTGCCATGCATATAGTGTCAGCAAATGCATTCATATATCATTAATATATTCAGACAAACATACACCTCTGCCTACCCAGTTGGATCTTTGTCAGAAAAAAATATTTTACCTACCTACCCACCCCCTTTTCGAGGGTAGGGTCGTAAAAGGGGAATCAAACATTTTTAAGGTGATTTTTTTATTTTTGTTGAAAACTTTTGAAGTTTTCAACAAAAATTACAAAAAATTTGAAAGTGCAAGTTTGCAAATAAAATTGGCCATCGCGTCAGCACCAAAATGATTAAACCATGTTCCGCGCTGGCAACTATCTCAGATATAGCCAGGATCTGATCTCATAATTATGAGATATTATTTCACAATCATGCGAAATTATCTCATAATTATGAGATATAATCTTCATATTTATGACAAATGACAAACTTATGAGATAATTATCATAGAATGATAAAATATTGTCTTATATTTATGTGATATTATTTCACAATTAGTATCTCGTAATTTAAGTTCATAAGTTATATTAATGATAAACCCAATTAATAATTTTGAGATAGTTATTTCATAATTATGAAATATGTCATATCTCTTAATTATGAAACATTATCTAAAATATGAATTATTGTCGGGAAGACACTGTGATTGTTTACGCATGTTATTTAGCAGTTATGTAATTTTTTACCGAGATTTGTCATAATTGCCATAACTCTTATTTTGGTCGAATTCGGAGGTCGCGTTTTCCGACAGACAATAGAGATTCCTATAGGAACTAACCTAACTGTGCGGTACTCATAACTGACCTTTTCCTTTTCTCGTATGAAGCCAAGTTTTTACAAAGGCGTATACAAAAACAAAAACATATAGCCCAGGCCCTTTTTTCAGCTTCCGCTACATAGACGATGTACTTTCTCTAAATAATCCAAAATTAAAGGAATACTTACATCAGATATATCCTAAAAAGAAACAACTGATTCACCTACTTCACATTCGTACCTAGATCTTTTTGTTGTATATTGACGACGATGGACGATTGAAATCTAAGCTATATGACAAGCGTGATATTTTTAACTTCTCATTTTTCTGCACTGAAGAGACATAAGTTGTCGAAATGCGCATATGCAGAATTTAAATTCACAGTAACTTCGGTATTTAGTTATTTGATACCACTGGGTCGATGCAGCTGCTGGTGGACTGTTAGTCCCCGAGGGTATTCACCAGCCCAGTAGTCAGTACTTCGGTGCTGACCCGAAAACCGATTCTATTTGGAACCTTACAATATCAAAATTTTGTAAATTTTATTGAAAACTAAGGAGTATCTCCCTCATGCAAAGCTCTGTCCTTAGCTGATTTTGGCTCCACATTTAGATCATATTGGTTATTTGTTCTCTATCAGTTTTTAAACATCTTTGAGTTTATGGTCTTCCAAACGTTTAGATTTTATCTGCACTGAAGAGACATAAGTTGTCGAAATGCGCATATGCAGAATTTAAATTCACAGTAACTTCGGTATTTAGTTATTTTGAACTTTTCCTTTCTTCGCAACAGTAAACCTACCATTGTGTACATTTCACAGTTGATTCGATATTGTCGAGAATGTAGTTTATACAGTGTTTTTTGAAAGCAAAAACACTGGCCCAAAAGCTGCTTAGTAAGGGCTTTATACTGCCTCTATTAATTTCATCAATGAAGAAATTCTTTAGCCGTCTCCATAACTTCATTAAAAGATAATAAATTACTAAATACCGAAATTACTGTTAATTTACTTTCTGCATATGCGCATTTCGACAACTTATGTCTCTTCAGATACTCCTTACTTTCAACAAAATTTACAAAAATTTAGATATTGTAAGGTTCCAAAAATAATCGGCTTTCGGATCAACCCAAAAGTACTGCCTTCTGGGCTGGTGAATACCAATGCGTGTCAGTGTCTCAAATGAAAGTGGACATATTCAGCTAGATTCACGTATTCCCGTATTTGACTTTTTCCTGGTTTGACTCACTTACAGTGTGACAGGTGTTCTTAATAGAGCAGGACATGCTAACCCTTCCGGAGCAGCTGATGTCGCTCTCAGTTTCATGGGACTTCACACTGCCAGTGCCTTGGTTTTGAAAGATGTTTTTTTTTTTTTTTTCTGTGCTTTGTAGCTGTCTGACGTCATTTTTGCTGTGTCCTCATTTTTGCCATGTCTTTGGACGATTTTCGTTATTCAACTTCCTGTGAAATTTCCATCATCAATAAATTGACTTTTTTTGCAAAATATTTATGCAGGGAAATGCTTCATATTTGTCAAATCATAACTATTTCCTTTGCCCTTACATCTTTAAAAACATAGATGTTTATGAATGTAAATGTGCCATGCATATAGTGTCAGCAAATGCATTCATATATCATTAATATATTCAGACAAACATACACCTCTACCTACCCAGTTGGATCTTTGTCAGAAAAAATATTTTACCTACCTACCCACCCCCTTTTCGAGGGTAGGGTCGTATAAGGGGAATCAAACATTTTTTAAGGTTATATTTTTTTTTTGTTGAAAACTTATGAAGTTTTCAACAAAAATTACAAAAATTTTAATAGTGCAAGTTTCCAAAATAAATTGGCTTCCGCGTCAGCACCAAAATGATAAAACCATGTTCCGCGCTGGGAACTATCTCAGATATAGCCAGGATCTGATCTCATAATTATGAGATATTATTTCACAATTATGCGAAATTATCTCATAATTATGAGATATTATCTTCATATTTATGACAAATCTTGATACAAATTTACAGAATTGCTAAGAAGCATGCGTAGACAATCGTAATCTCTTCCAAACAGAGCTCTGAACTTATGAGATAATTATCATATAATGATAAAATATTATCTTATATTTATGTGATATTATTTCACAATTAGTATCTTGTAATTAAAATTCATAAGTCATATTAATGATAAACTCAATTAATAATTTTGAGATAATTATTTCATAATTATGAAATATGTCATATCTCTTAATTATGAAACAATATCTCAAAATATGAATTATTGTCGGGAAGAGACTGTGATTGTTTACGCATGTTTCTTACTAATTGTGTAAATTTTTACCGAGATTTGTCATAATTGCCATAACTCTCTATTTTTGGTCGAATTCGGAGGTCGCGTTTTCCGACAGACAATAGGGATTCCTATAGGAACTAACCTAACTGTGCGGTACACATAACTGAAATTTTCCTCTTCCCGTATGAAGCCAAGTTTTTACAAGGGCTTATACAAAAAAAAAACATAAACGTATAGCCCAGGCCCTTTTTTCAGCTTCCGCTACATAGACGATGTAGTTTCTCTAAATAATCCAAAATTAAAGGAATATTTACATCAGATATATCCTAAAAAGAAACAACTGATACACCTACTTCACATTCGTACCTAGATCTTTTTGTTGTATATTGACGACGATGGACGATTGAAATCTAAGCTATATGACAAGCGTGATATTTTTAACTTCCCATTTTTGAACTTTTCCTTTCTTCGCAACAGTAAACCTACCATTGTGTACATTTCACAGTTGATTCGATATTGTCGAGAATGTAGTTTATACAGTGTTTTTTGAAAGCAAAAACACTGGCCCACAAGCTGCTTAGTAAGGGCTTTTTACCGCCTATATCAATTTCATCAGTCAAGAAATTCTTTAGCCGTCTCCATAACATCATTAAAAGATAATTAATAACTAAATACCAAAATTACTGTTAATTTACTTTCTGCATATGTGCATTTCGACAACTTATATCTCTTCAGTGCATATGAAATCTAAACGTTTGGGAGACCATAAACTCAAAGATGTTTAAAACTGATAGAGAACAAATAACCAATATGATCTCAATGTAAAGCCAAAATCAGCGAAGGACAGAGCTTTGCATGAGGTAGATACTCCTTAGTTTCAACAAAATTTACAAAAATTTAGATATTGTAAGATTTTCGTAAATACCACTCCTTTGTTATTTCGGTATTCTATCGTCGTTGTTTGAACTAAACTTATCTATTGTTTGGCACGGAGGCTAACCTGCAAATAAGTAAAATATGGAAATGCGGTTCGTTGATTTATTATCGGTAAATGTCTAGTCTTGTGTCAGAGGTTAATTACTATTCTGCCGATACTTGAGATTTTGAGGGGTTCTACTTAGAGGAAATTATGACTTTTGTTTGTTTTTTTATTAGCTAGAAAGATTTGTAACTCTGGATTTTTTTTGTAGGTTAGAAGAAGCAAGATAAAGGAGAGTGGTAAGACAATAATACAGAATAGAAAAATACTACATTCTGTGAAAATCTTGTAAAATTGATTCATTTTCGTTTTCATCCTTTTTTTCATTTGTTCTCTGTCAGCTTTTACGTATTTCGATATATTATCTTCCAAATGTGTTGATATGATACGCACAAGTAACAGTAATTGTCGGAATTGCCATATGCAGAAATTTAATTTAAAGCAACTTTGATATTATGTTATTTAAAAAAAATTCTCTTAATATAAACGTTGACAAAACTCAATTTGGTAATAGTTTGTATATTTCAGAGCCTTTGACGCGAACTAATTGCTGTTTGTAAGAAAACATATTGTTGTAAGATCAAAACAATATTTACAATTTTATCAAAAGTTTTAATTTCATCTGCACGAAAGAGATAATTTGTCGAAATGGCCATATGTACAAAATAAATATGCAATAACTTCGATTGGTAGTTGTTTACTACCAATGGGTTGTTGCCTCTGCTTTATTCTTGTAAATTTTTTTAAGGTTTTTTAAGTTTATGTCGTGTTTAAAGGGTGTTTTGGGCAGAAAACGTGCAGAAATCACCATTTTAGAGCCAAAATCTGAAATTTTGATTTTTGAGCATTAACCCTTTTTCATTCAGAACTTTTCGTGAAAATATGACGTTTTCTTATGTTTGCAAATTTATGTTAATAATATGCAAATGAGTTAGGTGCTGATAAAGTTAACTATTATCTTCTATAAAGGCAAGTTCGCCGGTCTGGGGGAGGACGGCATGGGAGGAAAATTGGGGAGGTTGGAGGGTGTGCGGTGGAGGGAAACCACCCAACCCCTTGAAAAAAGTGCTAATTTTTGGCATTATTTCGTTCTAAAATCAAAATTTGACCACCGGCAGTGAACTAAATCTTCTGAATTTGTGATGCACGTTGAACTTAAGAGTCTTAACTATCCATTGATGGCAACCTACAATAGATTCAAAAACCCTTCCGGTCTACAGAAATGTTTATTGAGACCCAAATCTGCAGAAAATGTCATTTTTCCAATTTTCTAGTTTAATGACCCCTGGTGACCCCAAAGAGCATTCATACCGATCTTCTTTGTCTTTTTCACAGAGCCAATCTATGTGACAATACTTTCAGGCCAAAAGAACAGTTCTTTCTTAAACAGGGACGAAAAACCATCCTTCGTTTCATGCCTACCTCCTTAAAAAATGGCAGATTTATGTCTTTAAAAAAATTCTTTTGGGTATTGATAGTGCACCATTTTTCCAAATCTGACTGCAATATTACATTGCTGCTAAAATTACAAGAACAGAGACCTAGCGTTCTGATAAGGTAATTGTGTTGACATTCGGCATAGTATGGAGGACCCTATTGAACATTTAAGACAAAGCAACCCTACAAGCGTCCTGAGACGGTAGTGAGTGGTAAAGAGTTAACTATTTTTCATAAAAATCCTTTAACGGTCTTTTTGCTAGAACTATCAAGATGATAAAATTCAAATTATAAATCGTTATTATCAGAATATTGCAAGTTTAAACCGTGTTATTTGTTTTCGAGTAGATAACAAAGTACAACAAAGTCACATGTTTACAACAAGTGCCACATTTTAGTGTTTTGGTGATATATCAGATAAGTGTAACGGATGTAATTTATATTCGATGTTACAATATCTTTTTTGTGTTTCATAGTAATTCCAACGGAACACACAAACTCTCTTCCATCTGATGAAATTCTCGATGAATTAGCACCAAAAGTTGGCTTACCCATCTTGCAGCTTGGTGTAGAACTTGGGAGACAAGTGATCGAATTGGAAGTTATTCAGTATAATCATAGACTGAATTTAGTTGCACAGTCAAGAGAATTGTTGAATATCTGGAGGAATGATAAAACAATAAAACCAACATTCGGTGTTTTAGAGCAAGCTCTTGTTAATGCTGGAAGAGGTTCGTTGTGCTTGAAAACAGTAATTGAAGAGATTGGAGTGAAACACCACCGTCCTGGTGGGAAGAATCGCGAAAGACCAAAATCATATACTTATCGCAAACACAATTCTGACAAATCAGAAACGTGAGAGATAGCAAGAATAGTTAATAGAAAATTTGTCGATTATTTAAATAGTCAGGCATCATTCATTTATTAGATAATTTCAAACACTAGTTTCGGAAATTAATAAACAAGAAATTAACAGTATGTTGCAATATACAGAAGGTCTTTCAATTTTAATTTGTTTAGAGCTGTTGTTTCTATCAAGACGAACAGGGAACTATTTTTAAGGTAGTAGACCTAGGTTAAGGGACATAACTCCTAAAAATCATTTGTATGTTTGTTTAAATCATTTTTCATAAAAAGGTTCTAAGCTTCTTTTTAACACAGATGTTTTTAAGCCTTTTTCACATCAGTGCTTACAAAGCATTGATGAAACTGACTGCTTCAAACGTCTTACTGATTTAAAGAGTTATCTCCCTTAACCTAGGTCTACAACCTTAAATTCATTTTAAAGTTTATATTTTTCATCAATTTATCAGCGATAATGAAAGTCATGATTTCGTAATCGATCGTGTATTTGTGCGTAGTAATTCGTCGTGAATAAGCGATGAATATTCCACTTATTATCCATTTCTTAAATTTTGCAAAAAAGATTTAATTATACAATATTACTTAGAGTTGGATGGATGTTACGTAATTCACCTCTTGAAGGTTCTCCTTTGTACATTTAAAGTACTTTACATACATGAATGTAAATTAGTGTAATAGAAAAAGTTTATATATCGGTTAAAACAGATTATTCTCTGAAGACACACATATAAAAATACCATTACAAAATTTTATTTTTATACTTGTGTGACAATTTGATCATGGTGCCGTCATCAAGTCTTCGTAAATTGAAGAAGTGGAAAATCTTAGTTTAATTATCCAAGTTGTAGTTAAATGAATATTTAAAAAAAACTCCCACCAATTAAAATATTTTCTCAAGAAATAGTGTTATGGTGTTGTTTTTTTTTAATAAAAAGCCGTTTAAGATGTGATTAGGAAAATATTTTAAATGTTACACAACCGAAAAATTGAAATTTATTGAAAATAATTAGAAAATTGTATTTTGTTACTGCTTAGAATATCAGTTAAAATTTCGGAGGCAGGTGTGCATTAAATTTGCAGATGAGTTTTTTCAAAACTATCTCTATTTGTTTTATAACGTAATTCACTAAGCAATAAAACTGATTTACACTTCGATCTGTATTTTATGGAAAGATTATGCATATTTTATTTTTGGACTTGAGGAGGCTTATTTTTACTGAATCGACATCATATGTCATGAAGAATTTATTTATTTATTTTTTTTTACCAAAGTCAACTGTCAACAAATATTTGTCGTTAATCTAAAATATATGTTGACAATTTTCTTTAGGTTATTCCTTGGGAATTCTTTGTATGTCATTCTTTGGTAGTTTGCCATGCTCATATCTTTGTTGATTTTTTGGAACTGATGTGGTAGAATAAAATATCCCTATCTGAATTCTCTTTTTGTGTCATGGACCTTGGCTCTTCGTAACTCTTTTTGGTAATTTTGTCATTTAATAACGTGCTTTTCAGATTTTAATATGACAGTGTTCTTTAATTGGCATTTTACATTCCATTCTCAGTGCCTGATGGTGTTACTTACTGCCTGTATTTTTCAAAACATTACGTCCACATTATTTTTAATCATCAGTTGTCCAGTTCTATTCTTGTCTCTTATTACATCCTTTTCAGTTCAAAAGGCTATAGATAGGGTAACCCTATGCCATCACTAAATATTCGTCGTCCATCCTTCGAAAACTTTCCGTTATTCTCTTAAATTGCCCGGCCAATTGTAACCAAACTTGGTCACAATAGTCCTTGAGTGGTCTCCTTCATTTGAAAATGTGTCAGGGAAGTCTGCACCTCATCTACGATTGCCGCCATCGGGAATCTTAGTAAAAAATTGGACCTTAAATTCAGATTTCTGAAACTACTGGGCCAAATTGAACCAAACTTGGTCACAACAGTCCGTAGTTGGCCCAAGTAAAATGTGTCCGGGAAGTCTGCATCATATCAAAGATGGCCGCCAGCGGGGAACATGTTTTTTAACATTTGACCCTATGATTTAGTATTCAAAGATCTTCCCTGAGGCCTCTGAGCCAGTTGGAGCAAAACTTGTCAGAATAGTCCTTTGGTGGCCAACTTTCAAATATATGTCCGGACAGTCTGCATTCCATCCAAGACAGCTGCCAGCGGAGAATATGTTTATTATTGGGACATACATATGTATTAAAAGACCCTCTGAAAGTGCTTGGCTAATTGCAACCATATATGTTTGCAAAGGTATTTGATTGACAAGCTCTCAAAAAATGTCTAAGATGGCCGCCAGCGGGGGACAAAATTAAACAATGGATCCCATGGGAAAAATTATTTAAAGATCTTCTCCTCTAAAATTATTTCCCCAATTGGAAGCAAACTTTGTCGTATTAATCTTTAGTTCCCCCCTTTTCAAAACAATGTCTGACAAGTCCGTATCACATTTAAGAAGGACGCTACCATGGAGCAAGGTTAAGCCATGACCTATTTGAAAGCATCATAAGGTCTTTTAATCTGCAATCGCAAAGCCAATTTGAACCAAACTGGGTCACAAAAGTCCATGGGTGGCCACGTTTCATAAAGTTGTCCAGCAAGTCCGCATCTCATCGAAAATAGCTTCCAGTGTGTGGCTTAGTTTAACATTGGACCCTTGGTAAAACATATTCAATGATGTTCTCTCAAAGTAGTGGGCCAGTTAGAACAATTTTTTGTCACTTCCTCTGTAAGTAGTGGGTCACTTGAAACCATACTTCGAAACAATAGTCTTTTGTTGGCCCCCTTTTAAAAAATGTGTCAGGCATGTTCGCATCCCATCCAAAATGTCCCCACTTAGACACATGGTTTAACCTTGGACCCCATGGAAAGACATTCGAAGATTTACAATTTTTTTTTAAGTACTAGGCCAGTTGGAACCAAAGTAAGACACGTACATGACGTAAGTTCTTAAAAAGTCGTATTCAAAAAAGTGACATTTGGTCTGCTCCCCATCACACATAGCTGCAAATGGGGAACAAAATTTAACTTTGGATCATATAACGTCAGTGTCTATTAATAAACTTGAAAATAAGATCCTTACATATTTTGACTTTTTTTATTGTTTATGTAAGCCATGGCCAAGATAAGCGATACCGGCTCTGGAAAACTTTTGTTTAATGTCTTGCAAAAAGACATTACAGAAATTCATTTAAAAAGTATACAAAGTAGAAAAGGACTGTCATCGCAATGCGGTAATTTCTGATTTTGACAATCTTTTTTGGAATGAAGGTACAAACATTCAAACAGACAATGCGGTAAGGTATCGGTAATTATTTGGAATCGTTTTTTGCCGATTTAATTGCTATAGTTATGAAGCCAGGTTAATAAAAGGGCTAGTAAAGACAAAAAGACATTTTCGGCGATCTGTCCTTCTACAAATCAGTGCATGCTAGAAACAACGACAGTTCCTTGAAAAATAAATAGCATATTCATTTTCTGTTCGACCTTTACCATGAATGTAAGGAATATTAAACGAAAGGATATGGAGTAAATAAACATGAGATCATAACACATATGTTCACTCCAACTGCAATAATTTTTGTGACCTGTATGGCCATTTCGGAAATTAATTCCTCATCAGCAGCACTAGAACCCGAACAAAGGAAACAGCTCACGTTTTTATAGTATAGAAAAAAAGTTCTTTTTTACTTTTTTTTTATTTACTTGCAACATCTTAACGATATTTACAGTAAATATCTGTTCCACGACATGGGAAAGCTTTCTCTCATCTTAAAAAAATCATTCTTTGTTTTTCGCGCAGTTAAGCACTAGTCGCCCTTATTGTCATTTTTAGTTTGTTTTTATTCTGTATTTTTCTATCTTTTAGTTGTTGCCTACTTTCCCATCTTACTTTGTTTATACATGTTAATTTTTAGCCATTTCACAACGTATTTTTTTTTCAGTTTAACTTTTTTTCGGTTTATAGACTTCGTAATGATTTGGATATATCTGCACTGTAGAGACACAAGTTGTCGAAATGGAAATGTGCAGAATATAACTTCACAGTGACTTTGTAATACATTACCACTTGGCCAAAGGCTGTGCTTGTTGACTCTTAATCCCTTAGAGTATTAATAAATCAAGTATTCAGTACTTAAGAACTGACAGTACAACCGATTTCTTTTGGAAACTTACAATATCTAAATTTGAGAAAATTTTGTTCCAAAATAAGACGTATCTCACTCATTGATAGCTTTGTCCGTAGAAAATTTGGGCTTTTTATTTAGATACATGTACTAATAATTAGTTACCTTTCAGCTTCTATACATGCTTCAGTTTGTGGTCTAAAAGATTTTTTGGTTTGACCTGTATCTTTGACTAAAAGTTGTCAAAATGGACATTTGCAGATATCAAAAAAATAAATGATATTAAGGTAGTTCGATCCTAATAAAAAAGAATTTTTTTCTTTTAGGATATTTTGTAGGTCTTAACCTATATGTTCAAAAAATAACATAAAAATGATATATCACCTATCATCTTTTCCTGTTATCTGGCTTTGAAAATCAGGCCAAATTCAGTATGTTTCAGCAATATTTACAAAGAATATATTGGGAACTCTATAAAATGAATATCAGATAGATTTTTTTTTTATTTTTTGATATTTCAGAGATATACACCTAAGCTATCTGTTACGCTATAAAAAAATCTACATGTCGCCGTTCGATTAAGAGGGTTATTTTATATAGTTTACGAAATAGAAAATATTTATGGGAAAAGGGAGCTAATTCGCGGGAAAGTGTATGTCAATCTATTATGACGTCACAATGAAAAGGCCAAATAAGGAATATTCCGTTTTGAAAATCAGGTCAATTCCGCATTTGACTCGTGTTACACAAATGCGCCAATCAAATGCGCCGTGTATTAGTGTCGATCTACCTTAAAAATCATTTAGAAAATGTACACTAGGACAAAAATATATTTATTAATTCTGTACGGACTACTTGTGTGCTCAATATAGAGCCAAAAATATATAAAGAATGGCTGTCAAGTTGTAAAAATTATAGTTTTTAGATGATCCGTCATGTCATTAATACGAAAAATTAGTACTTAAGCGGTGATATTTTTCAAATGAAAAAATGGAGACTTTGTCGAGCCAAACGATATCTAAGCATTGGAGCAAAAAGTGGGATGCTGTCTCGATTGCTAAAATAACGCCTAGACCCTTACGATAAGATCTTTTCTATATACAATACATTAAATATTAAAAATAACATTAATAATTTATAACAGGTATTTATTTCATGTCGCAAAGTAAAAAGTATGTTTTAGGTAAAGGTTAGCATTAATTTGGTTATTAAATTGCATTAACATCATATTGAAAAAATGAAAGGATATTGAGTGAATGTACATGTGACGAAAACGCACACGATACATTGAAAACTCCAGTTTATCAAGGACAGGGCTTTTATTCCTGTCTACATCTTGATGCCGCCTTAGGGTCTTCAACCAGACGTGAACATAATTAACCCCTAAAGCGATATCAATAAGGCCCCTAGCGTGCACTTAAGCGGTATTCTTGACAAAAAAGTTGAGCAAAATCGATCTTAGTTAAATAAGTAATACTAAGAATTTCCAATTTGTTGCATGTTTTTAGATCAAACTGAAGCATAATTACCACATTTCAAACGTTCGGAATTATCTTAACTTATTTAAAATTTTAAATAGTGACCTATCATACAAAATCACTAACGAAAATTATAACAGGAAACTAGCTTAAACTAGCAGAAATTTGTGTTTATTCACTGTTATACAGCCTTGGGGAATACTCTAACATATCTTTCAGGTCGTTCAAGTGTACAGATAATATACAGGTCCTTTATTAATTTTAAAAAAGCATACCAATGTTATCGTGACACAGTGATGACTTCCAAGAAATATGTTTCAGATATCATACACAGTGTGTTAATAAAGTTTTTGATTAAAATAGAATATCCGGTAAATACAAAAACTATCAACAGAGGAATACAAAAAACAACGTTAAAGTAAAAGGAAACAGAACCGTCAATCTAAAACGAATAATCGTAGGACAATGTAAACATCGGAATAACAAAGACCTAGCATGAGAAAGAAACAAAATGGAAAAATGAAGACAAACACACACATACAAAGATGAACAACGCAGGCCCAATACAAACCCTGTGTGAGAGACCAAGTCGATCGATAGTGTGAGCATGTGAGTGGTGTATGGATTTTAAAATGTTTTTGTTCTTTCTGCACTGAAGAGACACAAGTTGTCGAATACGCATATGCGAAACAAAATTCACAGTAATTTCGGTATTCTATTATGTCGCCGTAGACGTAGTCGGTACGACATATTGTTTTTTGTCTGTTTCTTTCTTATTTATTTAAGTATTATTCTTTCTTCTAATGATTTTTGTCCGCCTATTTTCTCAAAGATGCCTGGACAGAATTCATTCATACTTGGCATAAAGTTGGATCACGATGAGAAGATATGCATACACTGACAAAAGTTTGATTGCCATTCTGAAGATGGCCGCCATTTTACGTTCAAAAATTGAGGAGTCAATGCTTCAGGATCCCTTTGCAGAATTTATTCATAATTAGTATAAATGTGCAAGAGGGTTAGAGAAAGGAATTCATGCAAAATTTATTTCCTTCAAAATGGCTGCCCTTTCAAAGATGGCCGCCAAAATACGTAAAAATTATTAATTTATTGAATATCTCAGGAATTGCTTCGCAGAAATTGATCAAATTTTGGATAAATGTTAACTAAGATGAGAGGAAGGAATTAATGTGAAAAAATTATCAAAATGGCTGCCAAAATACGTAAAAATTTTCAACTTAATCCGATTTCAACGAAAATTGTTTTGTTGACAGAATTTGATACTGCGAAGATGAAATGGGAAAAAAATCCACAATGGCTGACACTTCCAAGATGGCGGACAAAATGCGTTGAAATTTTAACTTTTCCGATTTCTAGGTAGATTTTTAGTCTGCGAATATGATGGAATCATCAAAATAGAAGTCAGGGGCAACATTTGCTATTTCCTGCAATTGCAAATCTGTTAATTTATTTACTCTTTACTGTAAACAAAAATCGTGTCTATAATCATGTTTCATTGAGATACTTACACTTACTGTTGTTGCCTTGTCGGCATTATTAGCTATGATAAAGACGAGAAGAAGATAAATTAATAATCCATGTCCATGCGACGAAAATGTGACTGCTATCAGCAAAGCAGGGGAAATAAAAAGTGGTGGCATACTTAGCCGTGTAGTCGATCACCTACTGACTATTCACACAGAGTTTGCTACAAGAGCTCTTTAGCGTGCATGTTGTGTGAGACATTTCTGCCAACACGGGAACCTGAGATACCATCCCATCAAAAGATGAGTTGTGTATTTATTCACCCCACCAGGCAAAAGATGAATTGTGTATTCATTCACCCAACCATCCATCACATAGTGTTGGAAATGGGGTACACTGCAGACTGGGTTCCGTTTTTATATCCGCATGATACCCTTTAAGATAAGGTCATATTAAAAAGCTGGAGATGTAACGCCCTTTTTCCATATCCCGAGATACTCGTGTAATCACTGAATCAGAAACGACTTTGTTACTAAATAGCACGCAAATACTGAGGACTACAAACAATCATTTAAGTTTTCTGGAATATAGTTACAAAATATGGTAGAAATCATTGCATATGGCTACCTCAATTTAGCAAGCAAAACAACCAGAACTAAAGAATACTTACTTGAAATTATCATGTTATATATAATCGGAAAACAAAATTGCGTGTATAGTTTCCATCTATCTTAAATGTACAACACATTAAGTTGTTGAAGCCAAACACTAGAAGAAAATTATAATTCATAATAGAATGTTGTTGGAATGTTTATTAGAAAAACTTTTTATGAAGTTTATGCCATAGAAAGATCTAAGACTGAATTAAACATTGGAGGTGATGTCTGGTGATGGATTCTGGAAGAATTAAGAGATGATATAGTCTGCAAAAAAGTTAACAGGCGACTGCATCTTACTGATTTTTAGAAGATCCTGCTACATATTTACTTTGTATATTAAAATGATCAACTTCTGATTCTTGCTTTCAAATATTCTAGATAGAGATGATATTCAAAATGGAAAGATTTAGAAAATGTTTTTTGAACACACACATTACAAAATGAATAGACAGCATAATATTGACGTCATTGAAAAACAAAATGTCATTATCATAGAGGCCCGGCACCTGAATCGGTTATCAGGAGATCCTGCTACAGAACTACCGGCATGTCCTCGTGTAGTGGATAGGGGAATGCCCTGTCTTTGCGTGGTAGTCAGGTCATAATACGGAAAAAGTTTAACGTCCAGTGAGCAGTATTTCTATACCACCCCCGGTGAATCTGCTCCCCTTACAAAAATTTAGAAGGGATTTTTACACTGCAATTAGCGTGGCGTTTCTTCACACAGTTTGAGTACAAGCTTTACGTATTGTGATTTTATTACTCCGAACAGACTGGGCATTCCCCCTATCCACTACTAAACATGCACAGAGTCTAACTCCCAGTCAGCCTTTTCCAGCTATATCAGGACGAGAACACGTTTATCAATCAAAAAAACGTATATTAAGTAGAAGAAGAGAGAATCAAAGGTTGAATGGGCAACGAACTTGATTGCCTCTGGAAAATAGGAGAAATGGGTAGGGACAGGATATCTAATTTTCCAGCGAGTCTAATCTCCTTAGAAATAAAGAAGGGATTTTTTAATGCATTGAGCGTGGCATTTTTCTCCAAACAGTTTGGCTACAATAGTTCGCAGTCAGCCTTTACGTATTATGAATTTGACTAACCGCATAGACAGGGCATTTTCCTATCCACAACCTGGGGACGCATCCGGCATCTCTGTAGCCGGAGCCCCTGAGAACGAATTCACATACCTGGGTTTTTCATAAGATATGACCAGATATTAATTCACAATGACTTCGATACCTCGTTATTTAAAGATTTGATCATTTCTCTACGAATTTGACATACCCGGTTTTGACTCAACCCTCTATTGTCTTTGACGCATGCCACCGTTTGAGCAAGAAATGCTTACCCTTCCAGAGCACCTGATGTCACTCCCAGTGTTGTTAATGTCGTCTTTTTATTTCCGTGCATTGTGGCTGTCTAACGTCTTTGTTTTGTCTTTGTTTTTCTCTGTTGTCGTTTTATCCATGTCTTTTGACTTCGATTTTTGTAATAATCACTTCCCTTGTTCCTTATGTATTCTAGTGCCGTACAATCTAATTAAAATTTAATCTGCCAATTGATTCCTTCAGTCACTGCATGGCAGATCAAACAACATGCAATTTTACTATCTGTTTCGACAATTCATTCGAAATCCTCGGCTTTTATCATAAAGATTGATATCTTCAAAACCATGTAGACTGTATTCTGATTGGTTAATGTAAAAGTTCATAGAACTGAAAGTGAAATGGGATGTTGTTAGATCTACTATGCAGTGACTGTAAAGAACAATTGGTAGATCTAATTTTAATAAGATTGACTGCCGTCATTTCTAATATCACGGTTCCTAATCCAACGTAGCCACTGGTGTGAAATATAATTGGACATAGGACCTTATTGGAAATGTGTTGAACTATCTATTCCTATTTAAAGATCTTATCATTTTCTAATTTTACTGTATCTAATCCAACGTAGCCGCTAGCGTGAAACATAATTGAACATAGGACCTTGTTATGGGAAATGTTTTCAAATATCTATTCCTCTGATACTACAAGGCAAAATCGATTACAAAATTCATGGGATGGACCCTATTTTGTTCCCTAATTCTATGTTTCTAGATACTTGTCCTCCCTGTAGAAACGACCCCTAATAACATTCTGTTTGCAAAAAATCTAAACATCGATTGTTTAAAGAACTTGGCTGTTTAATTCCAAGAGCAACCCCCACTATATAGTTACTACATTGTCAAAGGAGGAGATACAGTGCTTGTACAGTAAAACATAACCAATCACACCATGCACCATTACCCCATACACCATGAACCATTACACCATATACCATACACCATCACACCATACACCATTACACCATATACCTTAAACCATACACCATGCACCATACACTTTACACCTTACACTATATACACGATGTCTAATCACTGTGTCTAATACAATTGTATTTGCATTTCAGTTTATATTTTATAGTGACCGGTGCATACAACAAATGAATTTTATCCGTTTTCACACTGGGAATAATATTAGTCCAGTTTTGCAGGACAAAATGAAGATTTTCAATAAAATTTGTCGAGATCTCATTTTTCAGTCTCAACTCTAGAATACTTTCCACCCCGGGCTTTCCACGAAGCTTGTTATTTACAATCGTGTAAATAAAAAACCCGCCCCGGGATAAAAAAAGGGTGATACAGATTTTCGTCTGCCGTATTTTATTTCACGTGTTGCTTTTTCTCGCTTTTAAGATGGTAATTTTTCCCTCATCTTATTTATTAAGTATTCCTTCTATCGAGCGTACATTAGGGGTTATCATCATACAGCGTCCATTACCTTTTTTCGTATTCCAAACACGATCTTATTTCACGTGCAATGTGCATTGTACACAAGAATTTCGATATTTCTTCTGTCAAACAGAATCTATTTCTATATCCCTATTGTTGCAGATTTTCAGTAAATGTTTCAATTTGAGTACTAGATGGCATTTACATCATTTCCCAAACTATCCAAATGCGAACTGTTGCATATTTTCGGTAATTTTATACTAAATTTAAACACTAGATGGCATTTACATCATATCGCATACTATCGATATCACTATTGTTGCATATTATGAGTAAATTTGTACCAAATTTGAGTATTAGATGGCATTTACACCATATCGCATAACTATCAATATCCCTAATGTTGGATGTTTTCAGTATATTTGGACCAATTTTGAGTACTTGATGGCATTTACACTATATCGCATACTATTGATATCCCTATTGTTGCATGTTTTCAGTATATTTGTACAAAATTTGAGTACTAGATGGCATTTACATGATATCGTATAATATCGATATCCCTACTTGCATATTTTCAGTATATTTGCATCAAATTTGAGTACTAGATGGCATTTACACAATATCGCATACTATGTATATCCCTATTTTTTGCATATTTTCAGTAAATGTATGCCAAATTTGAGTATTAGATGGCATATACACCATATCCCATACTATCGATATCCCTATTGTTGCATGTTTTCAGTATATTTATACCAAATTTGAGTACTAGATGTATATCATATCGCATACTATCGATATTCCTAATGTTGTATGTTGTCAGTAAATTTGTGCCAAATAAGACTTATGCGATTAAGTACTAGATGACATTTACATCATATCACATACTATCTATATCCCTATTGTTGCATGTTTTCAGTAAATTTGTACCAAATTTGAGTACTAGATGAAATTTACATCATATCGCATACTATCTATATCCCTATTGTTGCATCTTTTCAGTAAATTTGTACCAAATTTGAGTACTAGATGACATGTACATCATATCGCATACTATCTATATCTCTATTGTTGCATGTTTTCAGTAAATTTGTATCAAATTTGAGTACAAGATGACATGTACATCATATTGCATGCTATCTATATCTCTATTGTTGCATGTTTTCAGTAAATTTGTACCAAATTTGAGTATTAGATGACATTTACACCATATCGCATACTATCGATATCCCTATTGTTGCATATTTTCAGTAAATTTGTACCAGATTTGAGTACAAGATGGCATGTACATCATATCCCATACTATTGATATCCCTGTTGTTGCATGTTTTCAGTATATTTGCACCAAAATTGAGTACTAGATGGCATTTACACCATATCACATACTATCAATACATTTTGTATCCCTAGTGTTGCATATTTTCAGTAAACTTGTACCAAATTTGAGTACTAGATGGCATTTACACCATATCACATACTATCGATATCCCTGTTGTTGCATATTTTCAGTAAATTTGTACCAAATTTGAGTACTAGACGGCATTTACACCATATCTCATACTATAGATATCCCTATTAATGCATATTTTCAGTAAATTTGTACCAAATTTGAGTATTAGATTGCATTTACACCATATCGCATACTCTCCATATCCCTATTGTTGCATATTTTCAGTAAATTTGTACCAAATTTGAGTACTAGATGGCATGTACATTCTATTGCATACTATCGATATCCCTATTGTTGCATGTTTTCAGTATATTTGCACCAAATTTGAGTACTAGATGGCATTTACATTATATCGTATACTTTCAATATCCCTTTTGTTGCATATTTTCAGTAAATTTGTACCAAATTTGAGTACTAAATGGCATTTACACCATATCGCATACTATCGATATCCCTATCTTTGCATATTTTCAGTAAATTTGTACCGCATTTGAGTATTAGATGGCATTTACACCATATTGAGTACTAGATGCCATGTACATCATATCGCTCAGTAAATTTGCACCAAATTTGAGTACTAGATGGCATTTACACCATATTGCATACTATCAATATCCCTATTGTTGCATATTTTCAGTAAATTTGTACCAAATTTTAGTAGTAGATGGCATTTACACCATTATGCATACTATCGATATCCCTATTGTTGCATATTTTCAGTACATTTGTACAAAATTTAAGTACTAGATGGCATTTACATCATATCGCATAATATCGATATCCCTATTGTTGCATACTTTCAGTATATATGCATCAAATTTGAGTACTAGATGGAATTTACATAAGATGGCATACTATCTATATCCCTATTGTTGCATGTTTTCAGTAAATTTATGCCAAATTTGAGAATTAGATGGCATTTACACCATATCCCATAATATCGATATCCCTATTGTTGCATGTTTTCAGTATATTTGTACCAAATTTAAGAACTAGATGACATTTACATCATATCGGATACTATCCATATCCCTATTGTTGCATATTTTCAGTAAATTTGTACCAAATTTGAGTACTAGATGGCATGTACATCATATCGCATAATATCGATATCCCTATTGTTGCATGTTTTCAGCATATTTGCACCAAATTTTGGTACTAGATGGCATTTACACCACATAGCATACTATCTATATCCCTTTTGTTGGATATTTTCAGTAAATTTGTGCAAAATTTAAGTATTAGATGGCATTTACACCATATCGCATACTATCGATGTCCCTATTGTTGCATGTCTCCAGTATATTTGAACCAAATTTGAGTATAATATGACATATACTTCATATCGCTCACTATCGATATCCCTATTGCTGCATATTTTCAGTAAATTTGTACCAAATTTGAGTATTAGATGGCATTTACACCATATTATACTATCAATATCCCTATTATGGTATGTTTTCAGTATATTTACACCAAATTTGAGTACTGGATGGCATTTACACCATATTGCATACTTTTGATAGCCTTATTGTTGAATCTTTCCTGGAAATTTGTACTAAATTAGAGTCACAGCAGCTAGATAGCATTGTGACAAGATGGCATATACTATGAATACACCGTATGTTGCATGGTTTAGATTAATGTGTGTCAAATTTGAGTTTTAGTTGACATTTATAGCAAATCATGATAAATATGAGAGTTTGTTAGTATATAAATTTCTTGCGTGTTTTAGGGAACATTATACAAAATCAAAATATCCTTTAGCGTACTGTGAGTACCGGGGTATTAGGGTATTAATACGTCATAATATTTTTGGGATTGTAAAATTGTTGAAAATATATTACTTTTGTCAAGTATTTTGCAAAATTTATTGAAAAATATGTGTCATGAACAAAAAATGGCGATCTTCAAGAACATAATTTCCATCGGCTTTCGGCGGAAAATTCATAAATACGTTAAAATACAAATTAAAAAAGAATGTTTTTGCGGTTTTATATACACATTTTCGGTTTTATTTAAAAATATAAAAAGATACGCGGTTTTTGTCATTACATGTTTTGGGCGTTTTTTGTTGTTTGTTTTTTGCTAGAAATTATTATTTATATCATTTATGGTTGTAGCCACCTAGCACGATCATTGTTTTATAAGGTTAACATATTTTCAAATTGGGACCGAATCTACTTGAGGCCGGAACTACTGGGGACGGAACGACTGGGGACGGAACTACTTGGGGACGGAACGACTGGAAAACTCTCGTTCACATCGTGACGCTCAATCGTGTATGGTGTATGGTCCACAGTTACCGAGTACGGAGGATGGGTTATGGTGTATGGTTCATAGTGTATGGTGTATGGCCCATAGTGTATGGTGTCTGGTTCATGTTGCAACACCATACACCATTACACCATACACCATGAACCACTGAACCATACACCATGCACCATTTAACCATACACCATTACACCATATACCATACACCATAAAATTGTTATGTTTTACCCTACAAGTACTGTAGTCTTTGTGTGAAGAATAAATTTCAGGAATGTACGGGTCACAATACATGGGTACATTTGTATTTTGACAATCAATACGATGACAAAATTACTTTTTTGTCTCATGTCTATTCGTTTATATTTGAAAAATTACACGAAAATAAATATAAGATATTCAGATGGAAATTATTACAATGTATAGTAAAGTAAGTGAGAACCGAACCGTCAATCTAAAAGCGAACAATCCAAGGACAATGGCAACACCAGAAACAAAAAAGGTAGAAAAAAACAAACACACAACATGGGTACAGCACAGAAAAGAAAAATGAAGACTCTCACACACAAAGATGAACAACACGGACCCAATATAAAAACATGGGTGAGATCAGGTGCACCGGTAGAGTCAGCATCTCCTGCTTCTTATAAGACACCCGCCGTGTTGAAAATGTCAAATCCGGTAGTAAAGTCAAATTCGGTAGAGGAAACAACAATTAAGCTTTAAAGGGTATTAACCACTAATAAAATATTGTTTAAATGGAAAAGAGCAGCAAACAACAGTTCTTGTTTGTGTTGTGGGGAAGAAGAGAAGTATGAACATTATTTCAATAAATGTAATTTTTTATGTGAATTTTTGAATAAAATTAAAGAATTATTGTGTAAATTGGGCATTTATAATAATATAACTTTAAAACATTTGGTTATTGGTTGCAAATTTTCTGACAAAAATTACAATGGCTTTAACTAACTTTTGATAATTATAGGATTTACAATTTATAAAGCCTATTATATATCGGAACAAAAAAGAAAATCTCTAAATTGTAAGAGAGCTTAAGGGATATATAAAAAGAAATGCACTTTTTCAAGACCCTTATTTGAAAGGATTTATAAACTAGTGAAAAATATTTGTAATCATCGAGATATTCTCAGTAACAATTGATGATTTTTTTGATGTCCCAAAAGCTGCTTAGTCAGGAATTTGTTCAACCTTTGTTAATTTCATCCCTCAAGAAATTCTATGGCCGTCACCATAGCATCATTGAAAGATATGGCGTGTCAGTATCCCAAATGAAAGTGGACATTTTCAGCTAGACTCACGTCTTCCCGGATTTGACTTCCGACTTTGACATTTTCCCGGATTGAATCACCCACAGTGTGACGGGTGCTGTAGACAGAGCAGGACATGCTTATCCTTACGGAGCACCTGATGTCACTCTCAGTTTCACTGGAGTTCACGCTGTGAGTACCTTTGTTCTGAATGTTGTAATTTCTGTTTCTATGCTTTGTATCTGGCTAACGTCATTGTTTTTGTGTCTAATGTCATTGTTTTCTGTGTTCTCGTTTTTGCCCTGTCTTTGGACTTCGATTTTTGTGAATTTCACTCCTCTGTTCCTTCGGTATTCTACTGCCGTTGTTTTAATATTTTGTATTTGAGTATGATAATTTATACTAGTTTTGATTTCTTATACCTTTTATATTCATTGATTTGTGCCCTGGCTAATTCAATGAGATTTCACAGGGAAACTTCATTGCAAGCATTGATGAATAAATTCAAGTTGTGAAGAAAAAAAAAACAAAAAACAAAAAAAAACAAACAAAAACAAAAACAAAACAAAAACAAAACAAAAAAACATTACACCCGGTTCACCTAATGAAACCCCTGTTTCAGGGGTTTACACATTTATTTTCATTGTGTATTCTATGCACTGTTTGTATCGTCTTCGTCGTTTACGTTCTCTGTCTGTATGTTATTCTTATAATGTTATCCATTCTTGATGTTTGATTTGAGCACTTGCTTCGATTTTCATTTGGAAATTTATATAAAAACAAAATTTGCCAAAAATTAGATTTTGCAAGTATCTAGATAAAATCGGTTTTCATGTCAGCACCGAAGTACTGACTACTGGTATGGTAAATGATCTCGGAGACTAATAGTCAACCAAAGAGGCGTCGCCCCAGTGTTATCAAATAACTAAATACCGAACTAGCCATAAACGTAATTTCTTGATATGGCAACTTTAATAAGATTGTCTATATTGTTCATGTTTCTAGCCACAGACTTCAGTAAAACATGATATGTTAAAAGAAAGATATACATTAAAGTACAGTATGTCATCCAGAAAAGAACCTTAACATTTTCTATAACATAATACCCATCTTTCACTGATAACTCTGGACCATCACACGAAAAGCAGTATGTCGTATCTACAAAGGAAAGACTTCATCAAATGTTGTCATTTAAACGTACTAGTATTGTAGTTACACAGTTAACAAAATGCGCATTGAAAACACGAATCTGACATTTTTAATAATATAAAGTTATCTTCATTAAATAGATTTACATATCACAACATCTGCATCTCTTATGATGATGATTATTTTTCGAAAGCACGTAACTACTGCCGATGTTGTTATTAGGATTTGATTCACCCTTACTTCAGTACAATTCTTTCAAAAACTACGCTTGATTTGTAGCTTTATGTATCGTTGCAGATTTGATTTTCATTCTTTCTATCATAACAGGTCTTCATCGAAACGCTCAGATCAGCAGCGTAAAAGTCGTTCAAAATTTACCAAATTTGTACTGTAAGAAGGTTAACATTTTAAAGTCGGACATTTCAAGATATCGACTGACCTTTTATCTTTGCCTTATTTTATCTATTTTATCTTTTCTTGTCATGTTCTATATTTGAGTAGACCCAGACTTACATGTAATGACCAAACCAAAAAACACCGATAATATCGAAACCGGACTTTTCACTGGCATTGTGCCAAACTTAGAGCAGATCAAGCTTACCTTTCCAGAGAAATTCGTGATACCTCCAGATATTTTAAGGGTTCACGTCGCATTTTGTTTAGTTTTTGTAGCATTCTTGTTCATTTTGTTGCTAATAATTTGAATTATTTTTTTTTCAGTTGTCTCAACTTATATTAAATACATGAAAACAGTGTAAGGCATAGGTGGAGAACGTGGTTAGGCTGACATAATGTTGTAGTTTGAGGGGAAAGATCAAAGTAACACTACTTGCTATAGTTAACTGCATTTCTGTTGGTGTTCATCATCATTATTATAGAAACTCGGTCTCTGACATCATTTTTGAAAATCATCCTCAGGCTTATTCATTTTAATAATGTCACAAAATATAATGCTTTACCTTCAGTCCGTAAAATGAAATCAATAGGAACATGATCAGTAACTTAAGCATAAGTAACACATGTAAAACTCTATTTAGAGTTACAACAAGTTCCGTTGGAATATTTTGTCCCTTTAGGATTTTGTTATGGAAATTTATAAGCACTTACCGATGTACCAGATACAAAAATATATTAATTGTAGAATGTGTTTACTGTGCATGTTGCAACCTACAAAAATAAATACATCAATATATTATATGACAGCGTATTAAAATAAATATCACCATAAAAATGGCAATTCAAATCATACAGACTTTTGTTAATATCAACGATGAGTTACTTACCGTCTTCAGACGAACTGCTAACGTCTTATTCTTATAAAAACCAAAACTGGTGGTGTATGTAAAAAAAATATTTTTGATTTGAATTTCGACAATTAATGTGATTATAAGGACTAAATACCGTTTTAAAATCCAACATTTCTTAAAAGTTCGGAACTTTTCGTTTTTCTAAACGTTGTAAAATTACAATGTAAGCTCTAGGTACCATCTTAATTTTTATCGTTTATTTTTGACATATCTCTGTAACAAATTTGCCATATTTATATTCCATTTAGGATTGCCTTTTAATATATCTTTGAAAGAAGTTTTTATGTGTAATTACACCTTATATTAGTATGCAGACATTTGATTGGTCCACAGGCAGTGTATTTCTCCCAATTTCCAAGTTTTTTTTTTCTCTTCCTTTAATATTCTCTGATTTTTTTACGTCATCGGGGTATTTGCCAAATAATTTGGCAATTTTTACCCTGTGCCGTGGTATTTGCCAAAAATTCGTCAATTTTTACCCTCATCCCGGCAAAATCACGTTTGGCACTTTTGATATATTCTGAGGAGTTCCAGGTAGTCGATAAACACAAAAATGGGAGACGAACCGTCTACAGACCGTTATGGCAATTTAAATTTTGATGAAATCGACCAACTTACGAAATATGTTCATTCTAAAAACTTTGAAATTGACAAAATTTGCAGTCAAGACGTTATGTGACTACTGTTTTTCCAAAGGATACGATACCGAGTTTGAAAAGCTGTCAAATTCAGACTTGAACAAGTTATTGAAGGAATTCTATGCCAATGTACGCCGCGTAAATGGAGAGCATTATAACAGAAGTACTTTAATTGTCATTCGAAAGTCATTGAATAGGCATCTGACACAACCACTGCACAACAAGACTATGGATATTCTGACAATACCAGAATTTCATGAAGCGAACAATGTTTTCAAAAGTATGTGCAAAAAGTTGAGAAAAGAAGGAAAGGGCCAAAAAAAAAAAAAAAAACATAAAAATGCAATTGAAAGTGGTGACATTAAGAAACTGTATGAACATCCAAGGGTTTTAAACACAAGTTCTACTACTGGATTACTCAATAAAGTATGGTTTGAAGTTTTATTTTACTTTTGCCGAAGAGGTCAAGAGAATTTGAGGGAGATGAAGGCGGCTCATTTTGAAGTTGCATTTGACGGTCAGGGGAAAAAGTGTGTATACAGAGTTTCTTCTCATGTCACCAAAAATCACCAAGGAGATCTATTATGAACCTGAAGGAGGGAGGATGTATGCTACAGGACCTGAATATTGTCCCGTTGAGTCATTTTAAAAGTATTTGTCTAAACTTAATCCGCAGTGTACTGCATTGTGGCAAAGACCGAGAGATTCGTATGACGAAAGTGACATATATTGGTATGAAAACACACCTTTAGGGAAAAATCCCCTTGCAGCTATGATGTCACATATATGTAGCTAAATCAGCAAAATTATCGTTACCTTACACAAATCATTGTGTGAGGGACACGTGCATCACTGTGCTCAGTGAATCAGGGTTTGAGGCTAGACATATTAAAAGTGTCTCGGGACACAGGAAAGAACAAAGCATACAAAATTATGTCAGAGACACTTCTATTGCTCTAAAACAGAAGATGTCTGCTTCAATTTCGTCCTTTACAGCTGTAGCATTACCACAGCCTGAACCAGTCACAAATAATGGCAGTGAAAATGACAAAACTGTTGAAAACCATCTAAATGAGATTGTAAATAATGATTTGAATAACTCGGATTCTGAAGTAAATGCGCAATACGATGATTTAATTGCATCTATCCAGACAGGTAAATCTGAGCTTCAACCGCTTTCCGAAATTTCAAATTTGCTACTAGTTGCACCTCCTACCCCAAGAAAAGCAAGTGATTTGAAAGCTCCATGACATCACCAAAAACGTAGTAAGTATAGTGGTCAATTAACGAGCTGCGCACGCAGCTCCAGATTGACTCAGAAGTCACTTAAAAAGAGGAAAATCTCATTGCGTATTTCTTACGCTTTATATTAATTCATTTGCAATATAAATCGCCGATAAGACATATATTTATGTAGAATCAGCCTCTTAGATCGATGGGTAAAAATGGTAAAGTAATAATCAAGGAATTTTATCAATGAATACATGTGCACTATTACAATAATATTACCGAATCTAGCTAGGTAATCGTTCATTGGTGACGTGTATTGGACTCGATACATGTGTGACCTATGACCTTCGAAACATGAATGAATTGTAATGTCTTGAGCTCTGTGTTTGTGATCATCATGTCGGTATTTCTCATTTAATTTCAACAAATTGTGATTTCATTAACATGATGAAAAAGGGTATTAAATCGTCAACAAGGCCGGAGAGCAATTACAAAACATCTTACATTAATGAGGTACAGTAATGAAAGCTCCGAAGGAGCTGAAACTCGTTAGCCCTGAAAATCTACACTGGCAAAACTTCGTAATCATCCATAGAACTGCTGAATAGAAAATAATGAATTTATAGGTTTCATTGGCCATATAGAGAACTGATTTTATCAACCGGAACAGAAAGTACAATTTATCATTAGTGAATAAAAAATCACAGGCAGTTCCGTGATCATATGAAAATAAATCGAAAGGGGTGATTTCTGTATGGATGACCAGTTCAAGCTATGTGCTAAACAGCCAATCGAGGGAAATAAGTACCTTCGTTTATTCAAAAACTGGTTAAATAAACACGAACAAAAAGTACAATTTACATATCTGAGTTATTCTGTAATACGTGAAAATAATCGTAAGGTGTAATTTCGTTTGTATATCGAATTCATTGCTATAAATAGGCAATGCACATGACACAGGTAACAGATGTTATTTTCTCTTTGACAAATAACTGCGCGACAGGAGCGAGCATTGAAGTTCTTGATAGAGACAGGGACGTAAATACTGTGAATATTTATAGTGTCTGTGTATATTTTTATCGATTTTATACAGCAACACCGTCACTATTCGACATACAAAAGCGGATTTTTAAAGAAATTTACGATCGGAAACATGAAGCTCTTTAGATACGTTATTAAGCCTGACGCTCAAGTAACATCCCTCGGATGATTTTAAGAACCCTCCGCCTTCGTCTTACGAGTTAAAAATGGTATATAAAATGATGATAAATATCTGATAAGGTCAATTATAATTACATTACTAGTTATATGATTAGACACAGCTGCTGATCGTGTACAAATACATGTATATGTCAGTCATCAAAGGCAATATGGTTATTGTGTAATTAATATAAGATTTAAGAAAGGAAACTGATCTGATTTGCCCAGCGGGAATTTAACTATGCATTTAACTGTACAAAATGTACATCATTTCCGATCATTTCCAATTAATAAGCTGATGGCTTTTGCAGTGGAAAATAAATGAATAGGTATTGATTTTTGAAATCACAATATATATATATACAGAGTAATAAATCACAATAGTAATTCTGATAACTATAGTATCCAAACTAAAGACAAAAACACTTTTGTCGTCAATTTCAGTCAACGGTTATTGACTCGGTACCTCGGTACTTTGATATATACACTTACGAGCCCGTAGGAAATCAAAGTAAATATCGTTAGACCGTTAAAATAAAAGAATTTCGAAACTTTATTTTTTCTAGTGATATTTATACAAATCGTTTCAGGTTACAACAGCGCAATTATTTGTAATGCATTTTCAATAGGGTGGTGCATAAACTGAGCCAGTTTTTCTATCAGAACCAAATAAATTTTGACAAAAAAGTTTGCTGTTTCAGAAAGTAGAAATGTTGAATTTTTAATTTTGCTAAAAAAAAAATATATGTTCCCATTGCTTAAGTTCTCCTAATTTGGCGTTGTTATGGAAGCTTTCTAAAACTGCACTGAATGATGATGACATTTTTTGAAACATTCCATTTTATTTTCAATATGCTGTCTGTCTCTGTGTTAAAAAAAATATGCTTTTTATTTCTATCTGGTTTTGAACATATATAGTTGGGCTTTCAATTTATTAACATTTCCAGAATACCAATATCCAATCAAATGTCTTCTGACACTTAATTCTACCCTCAATCTTGGGGTAAATTTTTTCCCGGTGAAATGGAAACAAATAATTGCGCATGTGTAACCTATACAAAATACAAAAAAGTCTCAAAATATGACCAATTAAATACCAGTTTGTGCAGACATAAATTATAATGCAATATACCAAGTTTGGAAGAAATCTGAGTAGACTTCTCCGAGAAAAATATATTTTCCAGTTCAACCCTTGTTTGCAGCAAAGGGTGAAAAAAGTGGAAATGGTGCTATAACATGAAGAAAAAATAAAAAAATTGGAACAATAAAACAAAAAAAAATCTAATTAGTGGGTTGTTTAATTACTGACTATAGAACATACTCCTTATATGTATGAGAGATAAAGTCAATATTTATTCAGGGTTGATTCTACCCGGTATTTATTTAAATGGGTGAAAATGGTCAATTTTTCACAAATTTTCAAACTTTTCATCAGAATTAAACTGTACTGAAGATGCACTTTGCATACTTATCATTCATCATTTTATTACTTTTGATAAGAGGAGCAAGAATGATATCAGTTAAAACTGGCTGTCCTCACAGAGGTCATAAAAAATTCAAATTATTGCCATGTGGTGTATTTGGAAAATCCATAGAAATCTAAAGGGGGCATGTGTTTTTCTTCTTGTCATCTATGAAATATTGCATCTATGATTTCAACCTATATAAAATAAAAAGATTCCAACATTGAACTTTAAAACTTACAATATAAAATATACAAACACCGTGTGACAATAAGTGACATTTTATTGTTTTACTATGGGTAGATTTAAGAAAGGCCACAAATATGGCTTTATAAAAGGATACATTCCCCATAACAGGAAAAGAACTAAAGTTTCACGAGCAAAAATTGACAATAATCATACAATGTACACTAGACTTACCAAAAGAAGGCATGATCTTGTAGTGAATGATCCATATACCACTCAGGAAGAAGAGAATAAAAGGGCACCCCGTGCTGCAAAACTGCTCCGTCCACTGCTTAAGGTGGCTTATAACACCAAATATAGGAAAATATCTGCAAAAAACATAAGGTAAGGATACTATACCTATAGTAAATAATTTATATGCATATAATAAATCCATGAAAATAATGTTAAAAGACTGGGAAGTGCAATTTATTAGCCGCGCTGAAACAATATTTTGCTGAAATATCATTATTATTCTTTTCAACTCTGTAAAATACATTAAAACTGTAAAGTAACAATAAAATAATATACAATTAAGTTAATTCAGTAATAATTCTGCATAAAATTCACAATAAGGTAATCATAATCTAACAAATTCACCAAATTGATATATGTGAAAAATCTGTATGACCAAGGGGCAGGTAACTCTAATTTAAAATATGACAAAGTCTGAATGTAAATAACTAGTGCTTAATGCATGTTCTTTTCTGTATTTTCAGATCTGATTTCAATTCCCATCGCATTATCTGCATTTATAAAATGGAGGAAATGTGGAATTCAGTATTTAAAGAACACTAGTTAAGAAAACCAGACTGTGATGGATTATTACTATGGGACTTGGAAAATGAAGAGATAAGAGGTCTGGGGAGCAGACAAAATGTGATATGTACATCCTGCAAGTACAAATCTGAGCGGTATAACCTGTATGAGGAGATATCTACAAGAAAACCAGAGAGAAGACCTTTAAAAGTTAACACATTAACTCAAGTCGGCCTGAGTCAAACTCCTATAGCTCAAACTAGTTTGCGCAAAATTCTTTTAAGTGGTTATATCCAAGCTCCAGCTGCTTCCAGCCTGCAAAGAAGAGCAAATACAGTTATGACAGAAATTGAAAAAGTTAATAAAAAAGATATGCAAAGAAGGAGGGAGGAAATAATCGAAATAAACAAACTGCGCGGCAAGGAAAATCCACACCTTATCAGTATTCAGTCCGATGGAATGTACAACAATCCGCTTTTCTCAAGTATCGGCCGCACTCCGTTTCAACCAGCAACACAAACCATCTTCACCGCAGCTGAAAATACAACGACACAGCATAATATTTTATCATTAGTGGGAAAAAAACAAGCTCTGTTCTAAACATTCTAGCCTAGATATTGACTTTGACTCAGGCCGACTACATGAGATGTGTAATAAAAATTGTAGTGCTACATTTGTAACATTTCTATGGCTAAAAGTATCGTAGATGAGTATTCATGGGCAAGAGAGTGTCTGTTGGACCTGAAACAAGATAATATTGAAGTTGAATATTTAGTTACAGACCCAGACAGTTCTGTATATAAAGCAGTCCAGGATTTATATGAGGAAAACATAACATCAACTGAGCCTGAACATTTTATCGATACAAGGCACTTGTCAGAAAACATGAGAAAAGGGATTAAAAAGGATGCAAACTTATTAAAACTTATGCCTGGAAGGACAAAACTACAGAGACAAAAACTTTTAACTAATTTTGCAATAGATATAACAGAGAGATGTAATACTGAAATATCTAAAGCTAACAAACAGTATGCAGGAGATCTGAATAAAGTGAAAAATAAAATGTCCTTCACACTTGATGCCGTTGCATACTGCTATATGGGATATCATAGGCACTGTAAGGAAAGGTCCTTTGCCTGCAATGGTCCTAAGAAACCGTGGTTATCAAAGCGTCCTTTCCTGTCACAAACATTTAGGATAAGTAAATCCGAATCAAACTTGGAAATTTTAAGACAATAAATAAACGACTCGGACCAAAAGCTATCCAAAAAACTCGACTAAATATGAATACAAACTTTGTCGAGGGTTTCAATCGCAGCATAAGAAGATCATTACCTTCAAATGTGACATTTAAGCGTAATTTTTCAGGCCGTGCCCATTCTGCTGTACACTTTGCAAACAATGGTCCTGGAAAATCTATATTAGAACTGTGTAGTGCCCTTCACTGTGATAAATCTACAGGCAGTACATCATATAAAGCTCTAAAAAATATACAAAAATTGATATTTTACAAAAAAAAGCATAAACAGACAGTTAATTATAAGACATTTAGGAGTGAAAAGAGACAAAAACTGTACAAACTTTATGAAAAACTGCACGAAATAAATGATTATGAAAAAAATGTACTACTGAAAGAGGAACGTGCTTTAGAAAAGACACCGATTAAGCAAAATGACCATTCTTATAGCAAAAACGATAGACGACGAAGTATTTCTGTTCGAAAATAAATTTCAAAAATTAAATTACATATCAAACAGTATGGTTTATGCATCTTTGAACACAGTCCTTGGTTTTTACAGTGAATTCTGTCTTGGTTTATGGTATGCGGTTCTAGTTCTATGTGTTGTGCATTTATACACAGAGTGGTATGGCAGATATGGCTGCATTCAAGCTTATTGTTGTTTTCATCTACACTTGGCATATTATTTCTTGTCACTCTGTGCCTAATCATATATGCCAACCTGTGTGCAGCTTCCCTTTTAACTTGCCCATCTGGCCATTTCACAACCTGAATACCATAACCTGAATTTCCTTTCCTACACCCTGTCCACTCTATACAACCCTTCCCATTCCCCATGAAAGCTGAATTTTTATAAATTTTTTTCTCAATATCCTGCCAAAGCTCATCCATGTTGATGCTGAAGCAATCGCAATCACTTAAATGCTCTGAATTAGGAGAAGACTTACAACTACAGCAAAATGAAAGTGAAAGTACATTCACTGTATAGGTTACAACAGCGCAATTATTTGTAATGCATTTTCCATAGGGTGGTGCATAAACTGAGCCAGTTTTTCTATCAGAACCAAATAGATTTTGACAAAAAAGTTTGCTGTTTGAGAGTAGAAATGTTGAATTTTCAATTTTGCTAAAAAAAAAAAATACGTTCCCATTGCTTAAGTTCTCCTAATTTGGCGTTGTTATGGAGGCTTTCTAAAACAGCTCTGAATGATGATGACATTTCTAGAAACATTCCATTTTATTTTCAATATGCTGTCTGTCTCTGTGTTAAAAAATATGCTTTTTATTTCTATCTGGTTTTGAACATATATAGTTGGGCTTTCAATTTATTTACATTTCCAGAATACCAATATCCAATCAAATGTCTTCTGACACTTAATTCTACCCTCAATCTTGGGGTAAATTTTTTTCCCGGTGAAATGGAAACAAATAATTGCGCATGTGTAACCGTCAATGCTTTTATTTGTTATTTTTAAACCACAATGTGGTAGAATAGATAATTGACATGCTTAAGAAGTTTCCTTTATTTTGCTATTTGTGATATAAAAATGAAAGAATATTATCGTACCGCGAATACATCTTAAAACGGACATAAATTTTAGGTTTTTCAAACGGACGCAGATTTGCGTACGGCGACGTCATTGAATATACTTTGAAAACTTTGGTATTGTGACGTGAATATTGGACACAGATTTGCGACAGGACACAGAGTTGAGTCCTACATATACAAGTCATTTGAATAAAATGTAATAAAATAAGGCCACCCATGATGAGCAGCAAAAATGTGAACTCAGCATAAAATTAGATCGTGAATGAAATTGGAGATGTATTTTTTTTTCATTTTAAACATATGATAAAGATAGATTTTTACACGACATTTTCATATCATACCCATTATCAGCCCTAGGTCAGAATACCATCCCCATAGCCGACAGGCTCGAGGAATGATTTTGACCATGGGCTGACGATGGGTCTGATATGAAAAATTGCATGTTATGATATTTTTACCATATGTTTCAAACTAAAAAAAATATTACAAATTTCATACGCGATCTCAAAAGTTGAATTCAAGGAAGCCCTGAAAAGTTGAGTTTATAAAAGACAGCAGTTTTGTGTGTGAAGCATATTTAGCTATGAATAAAAAATATTTTAAAAAGTAGAATATTTATTTCAAAAGATAATTAATTTTGTTTTGCGTAAAATCTATTGCAAAATAGTTGATATTACTGTTAGGGATTTAGCGTGTGATATAAACCGGAAGCAGTTGATATCAGCAGGAAGAAGTTGATAACAAAAGTCATATCACAAGGTTGTGAGCAATTTGAAGCCAGTTGGACTAAATATAAATAAGTACTTTCTTTAAAAAAGATAGTCGACGCAGTAGGTGTGTTTTCTTTGTTCTTTAAAACAACAATGTGCAAAACATTCATGACATTGAAGCAATGCAACAATCAGAACGTACATGTAATTTTGAATCTGACATATTTTTTGCTGTGACCATTAATAATAAATTATCCACTTACTCCTTAAAATACGTATACAATTAGAGACCGGGCGTGCTCGTCTGTATGTGCGTATGACGACGGACGCCGTTCTATTGTAGTACCTTTAAAAAAAAACTCAATTATCACAATCTCTTTTCATAAATATTTAATTTCACAGCACCTTTTAAAAAAACTCAATTATCACAGTCTCTTTTCATAAATATTTATTTCACAGGCAGATTTATTTATATCTTGTTTTTTAAGGGACATTGTATTCTCTTTCAATGCGCTAAAGATTGAACCTGGGTTAACTTGAAATGCGCATTCCAAGTCGGGATTATGACGGCTGTCCCAATTCGTTCTGTGTTTTTGGTTTCTAATCATGCTTCAGACTTTTGATGTCACCTTTACTCTTGATAAGCTTTGTATTTGGCACATGTATATGCATATTTCAGTGGTGAGTTTTTAAAATTACTCTAGCATTAAGGTTTCAGTTAAAATGACAGACATGTTGTACCTTTCTCACAAAAATATATAATAATAGTAAAAACCTGCAAATGACGCTTAAATTCCCCAAAACAGAAGAAATGTCGTAGCCTTAATTGCTAATTAGTAGTTATTTCGACATAAATGAAAACCAAAATATTTTGAAAGAGGGTACCTTAAGATAATCTAAAACCTATACATAATAAAATACTATTACATATCATAAGGCAAAAAATATAAATCAATAAAAAGACCCCGATATGTGACATGTTAGAAAATAAAATTCATTTAGTTTAAAAGCGAAAAACTCTCAAATATACATATATTGCAGTGATAATATGCTTCGATTCATTTAGGACACGTCTGCTTTAAGAAAATGGTATTTATATTAATTTTATCAGGACATATTTATCCTATAAGCAACAATTTAAATATATCAAAGGGAACAACCATTTGATTTCAAGGAGATTTTGTAAATAAATAATTTAATCTTGGTGCTAGTGAAAATAAATAATTTTATCCTTCTTGTCGTGAAAATGAATAATTAAATTTTGGTTTGAAGAATAAAAATTGTAATGGCAAATGGAAATGAATAATTCTGTGGGACATCGACATTTTCATGAAAATAAATAAATTTTTCAGGCAAAATCGCCCATGCCTCCCCCTGAAAATCAAATGGTCGTGATTTAAGGACTTTACAGCATTTTGGTCAGTCCTTGTGCTTTTGTGTTTCGAAGTTTCTAAGAATTTTAATAGCAGAATATTATTACATATACATATTATATGTATAATCACGACAGGTCGCGGCTCATCTGATAATCCATTTATAGACAATACACACTTTGTACATTTTTGTGTATCACGATCCAGCCTTCTATTTATTACACACACATTAATTGTTTTCCTGATATTCTCAATATTTTACAAATTAATATTTTAAATAGTATACAGTATTCATATATAGGGATTGTAAGATCGTACACGGAAGGAAAATGTGGAAAAATCAATTATTTTTAGTCAATTGACCTACATCACCTGAAAATCTGTGGGAAACTGATGAATGTAGTTTGGTCATGGGCACTTTTATCGATAAATGAAAGTACACTTTATTTATTCTGTTGTTATTATTCTGAGTACATCGAACTTTTACAAAATTATTTCCCGTACGTCGGAGAATTAAGGCAACTTTTTATTCACCTTACACCGTACGACAACACCCCTTTTAGGAACCTCAATTTGTCGTACTTGAAAACCTTTTTATCCAATCAGAGTGAAGATATTTGGTCATGGGACTCTGTTACCAAGGTTTCAGCATCATAAAGTTCAGGAGTTAAAAGCGAGCATAATACCGACTGCGTCGGAAGATCAACTGTTATTGAGTTGCCAATCTGAAAGATTGTCAACTCTTTGTTTTCGTAACTTTTCCTAACCGAGAATTAATAATATACTTCAAGAAAACCCCTTTCAACTTCAACTCTGATTGGATATTGTAGAAAATAAAGCTTTGTTTATTGATCGATATTAATATCCTGTATACTCTTTACATGCAAGAAATATTAACTTCCGTCAAAAAAAGTTCGAATAAATGTACAAGTATAACCAATGTGTGCCTGTTATTCTCTGTATTGATACAGAAATTATCCATGCAATTACTGTAGCATTTATTCCTTTAAAATGCAGTTTGTAGACGGCCTAACACATTTTTAATTGTTTAATGCGCTTGAATATACTGGTGATTCCAGATTGTTGTTGATATAGATAACATTCCAATACTTAATTATAGATTAACCTCTGACTTCTTATCAAACATATGGTTACACATGCGCAATTATTTGTTTCCATTTCCATTATTTCACCGGGAAAAAATTTACCCCAAGATTGATGGTAGAATTAAGTGTCAGAAGACATTTGATTGGATATTGGTATTCTGGAAATGTAAATAAATTGAAAGCCCAACTATATATGTTCAAAACCAGATAGAAATATTATTCAGTGCAGTTTTAGAAAGCTACCATAACAACGCCAAATTAGGAGAACTTAAGCAATGGGAACGTATATTTTTTTTTTAGCAAAATTAAAAATTCAACATTTCTACTCTCTGAAACAGCAAACTTTTTTGTCAAAATTTATTTGGTTCTGATAGAAAAACTGGCTCAGTTTATGCACCACCCTATGGACAATGCATTACAAATAATTGCGCTGTTGTAACCTATACAGTGAATGTATACTTTCACTTTCATTTTGCTGTAGTTGTAAGTCTTCTCCTAAATCAGAGCATTTAAGTGATTTCGATTGCTTCAGCATCAGCATGGATGAGTTTTGGCAGGATATTGAGAAAAATTTTTTATAAAAAATCAGCTTTCATGGGGAATGGGAAGGGTTGTATAGAGTGGACAGGGTGTAGGAAAGGAAATTCAGGTTATGGTATTCAGGTTGTGAAATGGCCAGATGGGCAAGTTAAAAGGGAAGCTGCACACAGGTTGGCATATATGATTAGGCACAGAGTGACAAGAAATAATATGCCAAGTGTAGATGAAAACAACAATAAGCTTGAATGCAGCCATATCTGCCATACCACTCTGTGTATAAATGCACAACACATAGAACTAGAACCGCATACCATAAACCAAGACAGAATTCACTGTAAAAACCAAGGACTGTGTTCAAAGATGCATAAACCATACTGTTTGATATGTAATTTAATTTTTGAAATTTATTTTCGAACAGAAATACTTCGTCGTCTATCGTTTTTGCTATAAGAATGGTCATTTTGCTTAATCGGTGTCTTTTCTAAAGCACGTTCCTCTTTCAGTAGTACATTTTTTCATAATCAATTATTTCCTGCTGCAGTTTTCATAAAGTTTGTACAATTTTTGTCTCTTTTCACTCCTAAATGTCTTATAATTAACTGTCTGTTTATGTTTTTTTGTGAAATATAAATTTTTTGTTTATTTTTTTTTTTAGAGCTTTATATGATGTACTGCCTATAGGTATATCACAGTGAAGGGCACTACACAGTTCTAATATAGATTCTCCAGGACCATTGTTTGCAGTGTACAGCAGAATGGGCACGGCCTGCAAAATTACGCTTAAATGTCACATTTGAAGGTAATGATCTTCTTATGCTGCGATTGAAACCCTCGACAAAGTTTGTATTCATATTTAGTCGAGTTTTTTGGATAGCTTTTGGTCCGAGTCGTTTATTTATTGTCTGTCTTAAAATTTCCAAGTTTGATTCGGATTTACTTATCCTAAATGTTTGTGACAGGAAAGGACGCTTTGATAACCACGGTTTCTTAGGACCATTGCAGGCAAAGGACATTTGCTTACAGTGCCTATGATCTCCCATATAGCAGTATGCAACAGCATCAACTGTGAAGGACATTTTATTTTTCACTTTATTCAGATCTCCTGCATACTGTTTGTTAGCTTTAGATATTTCAGTATTACATCTCTATGTTATATCTATTGCAAAATTAGTTAAAAGTTTTTGTCTCTGTAGTTTTGTCCTTCCAGGCATAAGTTTTAAAAAGTTTGCATCCTTTTTAATCCCTTTTCTCATGTTTTCTGACAAGTGCCTTGTATCGATAAAATGTTCAGGCTCAGTTGATGTTATGTTTTCCTCATATAAATCCTGGGCTGCTTTATATGCAGAACTGTCTGGGTCTGTAACTAAATATTGAACTTCAATATTATCTTGTTTCAGGTCCAACAGACACTCTCTCTTGCCCATGAATACTCATCTTCGATACTTTTAGCCATAGCAATGTTAGCACTACAATTTTTATTACACATCTCATGTAGTCGGCCTGAGTCAAAGTCAATATCTAGGCTAGAATGTATAGAACAGAGCTTGTTTTTTCCCACTAATGATAAAATATTATGCTGTGTCGTTGTATTTTCAGCTGCGGTGTAGATGGTTTGTGTTGCTGGTTGAAACGGAGTCCGGTCGATACCTGAGAAAAGCGGATTGTTGTGCATTCCATCGGACTGAATACTGATAAGGTGTGGATTTTCCTTGCCGCGCAGTTTGTTTATTTCGATTATTTCCTCCCTCCTTCTTTGTATATCTTTTTTATTAACTTTTTCAATTTCTGTCATAACTGTATTTGCTCTTCTTTGCAGGCTGGAAGCAGCTGGAGCTTGGATATTACCACTCAGAAGAATTTTGCGCAAACTAGTTTGAGCTATAGGAGTCTGACTCAGGCCGACTTGAATTGATGTGTTAACTTTTGAAGGTCTTCTCCCTGGTTTCCGTGTACCTATCTCCTCATACAGGTTATACCGCTCAGATTTGTACTTGCAGGATGTACATATCACATTTTGTCTGCTCCCCAGACCTCTTATCTCTTCATTTTCCAAGTCCCGTAGTAATAATCCATCACAGTCTGGTTTTCTTAACTTGTGTTCTTTAAATACTGAATTCCACATTTCCTCCATTTTATAAATGCAGATAATGCGATGGGAATTGAAATCAGGTCTGAAAATACAGAAAAGAACATACATTAAGCACTAGTTATTTACATTCAGACTTTGTCATATTTTGAAATTAGATTTACCTGCCCCTTGGTCATACAAATTTTTCACATATATCAATTTGGTGAATTTGTTAGAATATGATTACCTTATTGTGAATTTTATGCAGAATTATTACTGGATAAACTTAATTGTATATTATTTTATTGTTATTTTACAGTTTTAATAGTTTTAATGTACTTTTACAGAGTTGAAAAGAATAATAATGATATTTCAGCAAAAAATTGTCTCAGCGCGGCTAATAAATTGCACTTCCCAGTCTTTTAACATTATTTCCATGCATTTATTATATGCATATGAATAATTTACTATAGGTATAGTATCCTTACCTTATGTTTTTTGCAGATATTTTCCTATATTTGGTGTTATAAGCCACCTTAGACAGTGGACGGAGCAGTTTTGCAGCACGAGGTGCCCTTTTATTCTTTTCTTCCTGAGTGGTATATAGATCATTCACTACAAGATCATGCCTTCTTTTGGTAAGTCTAGTGTACATTGTATGATTATTGTCAATTTTTGCTGGTGAAACTTTAGTTCTTTTCCTGTTATGGGGAATGTATCCTTTTATAAAGCCATATTTGTGGCCTTTCTTAAATCTACCCATATTAAAACAATGGAATGTCACTTATTGTCACAAGGTGTTTGTATATTTTATATTGTAAGTTTTAAAGTTCAATGTTGGAATCTTTTTATTTGATATAGGTTGAAATCATAGATGCAATATTTCATAGGTGACAAGAAGAAAAACACATGCCCCTTTAGATTTCTATGGATTTTCCAAATACACCACATGGCAATAATTTGAATTTTTTATGACCTCTGTGAGGACAGCCAGTTTTAACTGATATCATTCTTGCTCCTCTTATCAAAAGTAATAAAATGATGAATGACAAGTATGCAAAGTGCATCTTCAGTACAGTTTAATTCTGATGAAAAGTTTGAAAATTTGTGAAAAATTGACCATTTTCCCCCATTTTAATAAATACCGGGTAGAATCCACCCTGAATAAATATTGACTTTACCTCACATGCATATATGGAGTATGTTCTATAGTCAGTAATTAAACAACCCACTAATTAGATTTTAACTGGTTTTATTGTTCCATTCTTTAAAATTTTTTCTTCGTGTTATGGCACCATTTCCACTTTTTTCACCCTTTGCCGCAAACAAGGGTTGAACTGGCAAAATGTATTTTTCTCGGAGAAGTCTACTCAGATTTCTTCCAAACTTGGTATATTGCATTATAACTTATGTCTGCACAAACTGGTATTTAATAGGTCATATTTTGAGACTTTTTATATTTTGTATAGGTTACACATGCGCAATTATTTGTTTCCATTTCACCGGGGAAAAAAATTACCCCAAGATTGAGGGTAGAATTAAGTGTCAGAAGACATTTGATTGGATATTGGTATTCTGGAAATGTAAATAAATTCAAAACCCAACTATATATGGTGAATAAAAGGATATGGAGTAAATGCACATGAGACAAAGTCTCTACAAATACATGGTAAAAAACAAGCAAAGGAACAACGCTTTTATTGTTTTTCTTCATCTTGAAGTCACCATGAGGCCTTCAACAATGAGCTTTGCTCATACCTCATAGTAAGTTCAAGACGGCCCCTAGCACCGGTTGAAGCGGAATTCTTTGCTAATTGTCGAGCAACACTACATCCATGTCTTTCTTGGTCATGGGTGCGGGATTCTCAACAAACATCAATTAAACTGGCAAAGTGCTCTTATAATCACTGTCATCCTTTGCCCGACAAAAGCACTGGTGTCTTAAGCTAGTGGACAACTACAACATATAGACAAACACAGGGCACTCATCAAGTCGAATGGAAGAAAACTTGTTCAAAACCAGATAGAAATAAAAAGCATATTTTTTAACACAGAGACAGACAGCATATTGAAAATAAAATGGAATGTTTCAAAAAATGTCATCATCATTCAGTGCAGTTTTAGAAAGCTTCCATAAAAACGCCAAATTAGGAGAACTTAAGCAATGGGAACGTATATTTTTTTTAGCAAAATTAAAAATTCAGCATTTCTACTCTCTGAAACAGCAAACTTTTTTGTCAAAATTTATTTTGTTCTGATAGAAAAACTGGCTCAGTTTATGCACCACCCTATTGAAAATGCATTACAAATAATTGCGCTGTTGTAACCATATGCATCACTGGAGGCAAAACATCCTCGATATATATACAACACATTGTGATAGCATGTAAACAAAGAAGATATGTGTGTATTTAATTCAAAATGGATGCTTCTTTAGATTTCATCCCTGTAACATTGTCCAGGTGAACCCATTGTCTAATGTGAAATTGTAAGTGGAAATAATTAACTAATGTGAGTTTGGCTTTTTATATGGAGGAAATGTTGATGGAGTGCAATTACCTGTGTGTATCGCTAGTTTTCGAGGTCATTTTAATGTAACAACATTCCTTGATTTTATTACATACTGTGTCAATCATTTACAACAATTTATGTTTAAAATTTACAAAATAAATCAGCAATGGTGTGCAATGGGAGGTCACTCTCATTGCACCTAATTGTTAGCCATGAGTTACTCCCCCTTCCTCTAGTACTCGTCATTCAGATAGCACGTGGTTATTCAGTGCACATGAGGTTGTGTCGGTCCGTCCCAATATATATCCTTTTTTTTTTTTTTCTTATTTTTATTCTCTTTTTCCACCCTGGTTGGGTTCAGGTGCTTATCATAATTAGTATATTGTAATGCGTATTGTATTGATAAATTAATATGTATGATGTTTATTATGAATAATTAAAGCACCTTTCGCCAAACTCTTGGTTGTCAATTAACGGTAATTCCATTGAAGAAACACAATGCATTGTTAAGATATATTGATAATCTGCACTATATTTAAATGACTATCAAATTTTATGACAAGTTTATACTGTGGCATAAATGACATTTTATGTATCTTGTTTATTCTGTACTTATTGTCACTAACCTAAAATTTAATGGATTTTGCGTTGTTTTCTTTTCTCTATATTGGCAACTCTCAAGACTTTCAGTCTTTGATTTAATATAAACATATGATAAATCTATCATAACATGACATTCTTCATGTCAGACCCATTATCAGCCCATGGTGCTTATATACTAACCCAGGGCTGATAATGGGTCTGATATGAAAAAAACACGGGGGGGGGGGTCACTTCAGATGGAATTGGGTACAGGCCTGCCGCTGGCATTTTGAAAATAAACCCTTTTATATAGTTCCCCCAACAAAATATTGACCCATTCATTTAGTAAATTTTGGAACTAACCAACCCAACTGTATAGTAAAAATGTGTAGTTTGAGTCAGAAAACCATTAATTTTATTGCAGGAATGTTCTTAAACATCAAATAATGATAAATACCCGATTAATTACAGCAACCAGTAGAGATTCTGGCCATTTGAGGTTAATTTACGACCCATTTATATATATGATGTCAAAAATTGCTACCCATTCATATAGTTGGCAACTGCAAAAAACAGGCCCATTCCAGCGGCACGTATGTATATACCTCTATATAGGAAGTGACTCCCCCCCTCCCCCTAGGAAAACAATGCCTTGATAGAATCTATATATTTATAATGTAGTCGATCATTTTTTAAGAATGTAAGGATCATATTTTAAAGCAAACGTATTGATATAGTTTACATTTGAGGCTTGAATAAAATTAAAGATTTTAAGTCGAAATATTTCAGTACGCCAAAATAAAATGAGAAAATGTTAACATAGCCACTCATATGGCATTTCAGTGCGCGTTGTTTTCAATTTTCAGTCAGCTAAATATAGAATTTAAAAGTCAAACGAAAGGACAATTGTGTTATTTCTGTTGTTTCTGATAAATATGATATATTCTCTGTGTTGGTATAAAGGGTGTAGGGCTCCTTTTGACTTTTTGTTTTTCTTTTATTTGTCTATATAACTAATATAAATGAGTGCTTATCTTACTACTACTATTTTGATAATAATGTGTAATTTTTCTTACCTTAAACAGTAAATTAACATATCCACCACCTAACCTTGTTTTAAACAAATATATGTAATCAACTAATTTAGGAAACTAAAAGTAGTAAATAGAGAAAACAATTCCGTATATTTCAACACGTTGCCATTGTTTCAATTTTCATTTTGTGTTTTTTACAATATACAATTACAGCCCGCGGAGACATAAAATACTTTCCAGATTGACAATTATAGAGGGTCGTAATTTGTTTATTATAGCGAACAGACAGTTAGTTTTATTTATTACATGAAATGATTTCCGAAAGGAGAATGTATATATGTTTATCGTTTTTGTGATGTCAGTCATTCAAGAGTTGACAAACAGATATATTTCACATACATTGTTATTTTTGAACCATTCTCCTGATTAAAAAAAAATTGTTCTTGTATAAACAATTCATAACATTTTGGTAAAAAAGTGCTTAAAAAAAACTTCTGGTATAGCGCGCAGGTAATCTATTGAAATGAACAGAGTCAATATAATCATTTGCCTTTTGTTTAAGGTAGGACGTTACAAAAAACTTAATACCGAACTTTCTGTGAATCTTGTTTCTGCATATGCACATTTCGACAACTTATGTTTCTTCAGTGCAGATAAAATCTAAACATTTGATAGACCATAAACTCAAA
>MJUU01024907.1:0-14821 GCA_002080025.1 Modiolus philippinarum
ATAATAAATAGTAAATTATGTAGTTCTATACATAACCTTGCATTATTAGCAGCATTAGAATCAAAAATGGAAAGCCGTAATCCAAACAATGTCGGTAAAAGTATTAATTGCCAGAATATAGAAATGGTACACTCATAAAAAAAATTACTTAGTAATTTCGTTTTACTTATTTCAAGTAATAGAAATACTTAAAATTACTAGAGCAATTACTGATAATTACTTACTAATTACTGACAATTACTTACAATTCCTTAGTAATTACTTACTATTTCTTAGTGATTACTTAGTAATTATTTATTACTTATTTCAAGTAAAATAAATGCTTAGAATTACTTGAGCAATTACTTAAGATTACTTATTACAACTTATCATTACTAACGAATTACTAAGTAATGTCTTATTTGCCTTTTTTTCAAGTAAAACAATTACTTATATTTACTAACCATTTACGGTACGTTACGTTTATTATATGTTCATCCAAGCAAAGTACGAGTGTTTGGATTCTACGTGATGAGCAATGGGTAAAGCAAAGGGAAGAGCAATATACCAAAACTCAAGTCTCACAATCTATTGACAACTATGAACATTAATGAACAATTAATTAAGGAACCCGATTGCAGATGACCAAATTTTCTTCCCATTCTCCGGCACCAGCTCGGTTACCATGCAATATGAAAGGTATGTATTATTTGGTTGATGGGTCTTTTACATGTACTGTATTTTTACTTAACACTTAGGAAACATTTACTTAGTAATTGTGAATTACTTATTTTCCTTTCAAACTACAAATTTCAAATAATTTTCTAATAAATTACTTTTTAGTCACAGAAAAGCACTAAAACTGTATATTGATTACTAATTATCTGACTATCAATTATTACTTAAAAGAAAAATACAGTTTACACTGTAAAAAGTCTATCAATACTTAAGACAAAGCCTGATTAATTGTCCGGATTTGTTTTGAGTTTAGAATTATTTATTATCTCCCTTTGTTAATTCAAAATATTGGAGAACAAAGAAAATTTGTGCTGTGAAATATCAGATAAGTATCTTGAAATAGTGTATTAACAAATTTTTTTAGATAACTATTCTGAATATTTAGACAGTTTTGCATTTCATGTATTTTTATATGTTGCAACTTTGATTACATTGAGAAATATTCAAAGAGGAAATTAGAAAAAGGGGGATGTTTGTTTACCATTACTATCCGAGACATTTTACATGTTTTAATACTGTTATGGTGTACGCAAAACATGACACGCTTTGTATAAATATTTCTTAAGCAGATATATATATTGTCTTTTTCTTAAAATGCAAGATTAATTAATTAAAATTGTTGATAAGAAATTATTAATTATATTGTTTCCAGCCAGAACCGCCGTGTAACTGTGTCATACTTAATATACACATACATCTTGATTTAGAACATTGTGTAATTACAAAACAACTTTTCAAGATTTTATTTTATGCAAACAAGCCATTTATTATCATACAGCGTGTCAGCTACTTGATTTAATATATAACAAGATAACGAGACGTACTAAATTGGGTAAATTACACACATAATATAAGGTCTTATCAGCAAGTGTGTTACACATAATCAACAGCATCGTTCATTTACTAAACTGCATGTATAAATATTTGTACCATTTTGTACTATTTAAACATGTATTACACACAGACTATGTGATGTCAGAATGTGTATTTTTTCATTTGTTTGGCTAAACATATTTCATATACTGATTACTGTATACGTAAAATTATAAAATAGCTTAATGTGTAAATAAAGATAATGATCCAATGAAGTAGTTATGCATAATAAATCAGACTTGAATTCGATACTTTGTGGTAAAATTCTGTTATTTCAGGTAATTTCTGAAGTTATAGCAGTAACACTACACAACAGCAGATTTTAGAAGTGGAAGTGCTACATAAGATTAATATTTATCATATTCAATTCAAGAATCTTAGTGAAGTATCTGCATAAATAGTTATCAATGATAATCAGAAATATGAGAAATAAGTAATTGTAATTACTTAAGAGAAGCTGAATTAAGTAAAAGAAATACTAAAAAAATGAAAAGAAGCACCAAGTACAAGTAATTGTAATACGGAAGCAAGTAAATGAAAAACTGGCATTAAGAAACTGAATTACTCTGGGAAGAACTAATGGGAATACCAAAAACTAGAAATCATAGCACAGTTACTATAGCAAGTGAAAGGCATACAGTATAGCCAGAGATTTACGGTGACAAATTGTCAGATAATTTATTCGACCACCTCTGAAATTTTCTACACATACAAATTGAGATTTGAATGGAAAATATTTAATGGAAATACTTCAGTCACCACACTTGTTGTAGTATGAAATATTCCGTTATTGGTGGATTTATTTATGATCTCAGAAAATATTCATGGCTAAAGAAATCAACTGTTACAAAATCATCGATTGGTTCCGGATACTTCTTTTTATATATACAATGGAAAAAGTTAGAAATGTTACTTTAACGTAATATGTTTGATTTAAATCCATGGATTGGTTTGAACAAGCACATGAAATACTTCATCCAATAACTAAATTTGCTCGTTATTTTTTAAAGTCTTTTTACTGAAATACTTTGAAGGCTTAGAATTACCCGTTCTTCTATTACATCTAAATTTGATGGCTTACCTAATATGTTTTAATTCATATTGATCATGTTGATTACTAAAGATTACTAAGATGGATTACTTAAAAGGCATTTATATTACTAATAGTGACTACTTACGTTTACTACCCAGGATTTATATTACTCATTGTGATTACTTACATTTACTCCTTTCGATTACATACCGGGATTTATATTACTTAATGCGATTACTTAACTGGCTTGGTATTACTCATTGTGATTACTTAGAATTACTTCTTTTGATTACTAACCAAGCTTTATATTACTCATTGCGATTACTTAAATTTACTTAACTGGCTTGATATTACTTATAATTGTAATTACTTAGAATTACTTCTTTAGATTACTTACTTGGCTTAAAAAATTACTTATATGGATTGGAATAGAATTACTTACTCTGATTACTTAAAATTACTTGTTTTGCTTACTTGAAAGAATTACTTAGCATTACTTAAGAATACTTGTAATTACTTAGAATTACTAATCCTTGTGACAAACTTTTTTACTTAAAAATTACTTATTTTGAGTAAAAGAAATACTATTTTTAAGTAAATATAAGTAATTATTTTTTTTTTGAGTGTAGTCCAAATCTAGTACCAAGAACATCCACAGAGTATAATGTACAGAATCAAACCTTGATTTTTTTTTAAAGGATTAGACTTTTATTTAAAAATCTGAATTTCTATAAAACACATGGAATAATTTCATGTCAAACAAGCCTGACTACTGGGCTGGTGAAGACCCTCGAAAACCCCTTGTCAAACAGCAAAAGCATTCACCTAGCGTTTTCAGAATATAAAATATCCAAGCTGCATATATATTTATTGCAGTAAATTTTACTATGCTGTACATAGTTTTTAAGGAGTAACCTCTCATAAGTAGCAACAGAATAAACAATGGGAAGCCATGATCCAAAACATTGAGAGAAGTACTAATTGCAAAAAAGGATCGGAAGGAAAAAAGAGTACCGATGACATCAATCGGCATCTAAGTAAATGAAAATAGAAACACTTAATCTCGATATTTTTGTTGTAAAATGGAGTAAACCGGTTTTATGGCTAGCCGAAACGCCCCCCCCCCCCCCTCTATTGCGGTAGTGTCCGGTATAAACTCAACAGCAATTGCTTTTGAAAGGTCGTAGAAGGCTAAGGTAGATAGACACTGTTGCCCTGCGCAATTCAATCGCGCATTTGAAAAATATAGAGTCTAATACGGATTTGATTTGATTTTTTGACCGGAACGGTCATTTGAAAGGTTTTCCTTTGTGACTTCATAATTGACTGACTAATGTGAAACGTCATATTTCGCCTTTTTTTACCACAAATTAATTCCCTTTATCCGTAAATAATGTTCATTACGGTAACTTTGTAAAATATCTCCGTTAAAATCATTGGGACCTATACATTTTTTCGCCTTTTCCCGTAGTTGAGATTATAAACCATCTACAACAAAAGAACAAAAAATCTCATAGATGAAAGGATCATTTCTGTTAAATTAAAGATTGCCTTTCCATATTATCCCCGTAGATTCTATGTAAATTTAGGTGAAAAAATGGCAAAAAATGCACAAACTTCGACCTGGATTCTAGAAAAAACATGCATGGTGACCCATACTTTTTATCGCGGACTTCAAGTGCATAGGATGGGTCTTCAATTGTTCCAATTTATAACAAAATCTCATGGATGTAAATATAATGGTCTGTGTACCTTAAAAGAAGGTGATAACTATTTCGAGTTATACATTTTGCTGTTTTCATTAAGAAACGCGATCTTGCAAATTAAACAGCATTTAAATTTTTAAGGGGGTAATTACAAAATTACAAAACAGTATTTTCAGGAGTCGAAATTCAGAAGGGGTAAAAAGACCAGTTAGGTGTAAAATAACCGGAAAAACTGTAAACCGTAATGGCCCTGGCTTGGAATAGATATTTCAAAAGAAACCGGTCTTATCGCGCACCAAACCAACTCCCTTACAGTAGTGTCCGATAGCAAACAACGGCAGTAGAATTCCGAAGGAACAAGGGAAGAGAAGACTACAAAAATCAAAATCCAAAGACATGGCAAAAACGGCAACAGAGAAAAACAAAGACAAAACAAGGACGTGAGACAGTTACAATGCACGGAAATAAAAAGACGACATTAAAAATTAAGGCACTCATAGTGTGAACTCCCATGAAAACCGGGAGTGACATCAGGTGCTCCGGAAGGGTAAGCAGGTCGTGCTCCGCTAGCGGCACCAGTCACATTATCAGTGAGTCAATCCAGGGTAGAGTCAAAACCGGTTATGTCAAATCCGTGAAGACGTGAAATCTAGCTGAAAATGTCCGTTTTCATTTGGGACACAGACACGTCATATCTGTCTGTGTGAAAGCAACAAAGGCTGTACAAATTCCTGACTAAGCAACTTTTTTGGACAGTGTTTTTGCTCTATTAAAAAAATCACGTGCAATGGATGCGCGATAAAAACGAATCAACTGTGAAATGTACACTCCATAGGCTGGAGAGGTAGGTATATTGTTGCTTAGAAAGGGAAAATTCACAATTGGGAAGTTAAAATCATCACGTTTGTCATAAAGCTTAGATTTCAAACGTCCATTTTCATCAATGTATATCAACAGATCTAACTACGAAGCTGAGAGTAGGTGTGTCAGTAGTCTCTTTCATTTCAAGCTCATTGGGATAGATCTGGTGTAAATATTCCTTGAATTTTGGATTATTAATTATAAAAGAGAAAGTACATCGTCTATGTAGCGGAAGCTGAAATTAAAGGACTGGGCTTAATGTTTTTGTTTTTTCTGTGTTAGCCCTTGTAAAAACTTGGCCTCATACGAGAAAAGAAAGAGATCAGCTGAAAGCGGCGCGCAACTAATCAACAATTGCTAGTGAAAGATTGCAGTCCATGACAGAAATGTATATCCCTGTACTAATTAAGAAAAGAATCTGGAATCACAGTCCGAACCAAGACGTTTTTTCACAAGAGATTGATATTTAGTAAAACTTTTTTTTATTGATCGCATAAGACGGATTTATAAAAAGCCATGATTAATCAGGTGGTCACACTATGCCAAATGAGAAAGTCCGACTGGTGCTAGTTTTCGCGGAAGGAATAAATATTGAAACATACAATTCGTAAGCAGGAGAAAAGGAATATTAGTATTCAAGTAAGGGAAATTGTAAGGGAAACTGATAATTTTGAAATTAAAGTGGTTTCCTTTGTCATAATGTTTAGTACTAAGACGGCAATTTTGGTTTAATTTGAGATGTAAGTCCAAAAAGATGAAGATATATTAGTTTATATAGCTTCAATTATTGCCGATTCTGAAATATATTTTGATAGGATCAATTTAACAAAAGATGTTTTATTAATTGGAAAATATCGTCCATGTAACTATAAGTGAGATTGAAGGATACGGCATCTTTTATTTCACGAGCCTGTACGAGCATCTGAAGTAATTCCGTCTCGTAGAAGAATAAGAACAATTATAGCTTAACAAAACAAATTTTTTGAATTAGCAAAGGCCTTTGGAATTCTACATTTATTTGCAATTCTACCTTTATTTGCAATTCTACCTTTGGTATTTTTGTATTTTTAATTCGAGATTTTAGTTTATCATGAGGAACAACAAAATACTCCATTTACTGAAAATTTAATTTCTACATCAGCGCATTTCCACAACTTATTTCTCTTCAATGCAGACAAAATCAAAACATTTGTAAATTAATAAATGAAAATATGTTTAAAAGCTGAGAGAGCAAATAACCAAAAGGATCTAAAAGGATAGTCAAAATCCGGTAAGGACAGAAGTATCCAGGAGGAGATACTCCTTAGTATTCTACAATATGTCCTTAAATTTAGATATTGCAAGTTTTCAAATAAAATCGGATTTCGGAAGCGTGTTAAGAATTTGGGAAAAATCTAAGGTTTTAAGAGAATGATTTTGGGAAAATATAATGAAAAAGCATGGATAAAACGAATATGTTGTACTAGCTGTAAGCTTAGAATACAAATTTCTGTTGCAAAATACAGACAAAATGTAATGGAATCGATTTTTTGGTTCTCTTGCAACAACGACAGTAGAATACCGAAGGAATATAACAACAATCGGACCCAAAGACATCGCCAAAAGGAGAACACATAAAACAATGACCAAGACCTTCACAATGTGATATACCGTGAAACTGGGGGGGGGGGGGGGGGGATGACATCAGGTGCTCCGCAAGGGTAATCATGTCCTGCTCGTCAACAGCATCTGTCACACTGTAAGTGAGGCATATAAGGTTTTGAAAGATCTGTTTGGTGGTTGATTGATAAATGTCATTTTTTAACCCTCAGGCAAAACCAATTACAAATCCATGGTACGTGTTACTACTCTAATCATCAAACAGTACCAATATGAAAAAGAAAGGAAATGGGGTAAGTGTCAAGGAGACAACATCCCACATCCAGGTTAAAACGACCCAAACAAAGCATCTAGGGGTCATCGTACGGTCTTCTACACAGTCAGGAACCTCGCACCATATAGCAAGCCCTAAATGGCCCCAAAAAGGTAAAAAAGTGAATAAATCAATGGAAACAAACCACATCCAATAATCCAAATATCAAGAAACTAAAACCTTATAAGAAGACATGGAAAAGCCAATCGCCAACACATTCCTGACCCGGGACAGGCGCAAAAATCGCGGTGGGATCAAACTCGTCCTCTTGGATCCAAACCCTCCCCTATGTGTGGTGAATGGCTGAAAAATAAATACACAAAAAGACTCACAGTAAAAATCAAACTAGAAAAAAGTCCTACTTATCAAGACAAGTACCCTTACAATGAAGTACATAAACATAAAGACAATACACACAGGTACTGTCCGGACAAATGCTCGCAGTTACTGACAGCTAGCTAAGGACATAATTTCCGTTGACTAAAATATCAAGCCTTCTTACATATGAAACTTCAATTGAAATACTTCTAAATAGATTTGGTATAACAACAGCATCAATTATGAAAGAAGAACATGATATTGTGCTATGCCAAATACTACCAATATGAAAAATTGTTTAAATTTAGTTATGGTGTAAAGCATTTAGGAGATGACAATATTTTTGCCAACAAAAACCAGAAGTAAAGATTTAACAACAATGCTGTATTTACATCTTTTATGAATAAGTTTGTTAACGGATTAATAAGTTTGCAAGGATAATTTTTGAATTTATGCGCTTTGTAAATGATATTGTCATAGAAGTTTGGATGTGAAATGCCCTGATGTATAAGAGCCCTGCATGTAGAACCAAATTTTCTTAATAAGTCAATGTGTCTATAATAAAATTTAGAGAATGTTTTTATCAATTTATGGTATCTAAACCCTTGATGCAGAAGTTTTTCAGTGAGACAAAGATTTCGGTCGTTGAAGTCAGAAACATCACTACATACTTGTGCATATCGAACAAGTTGTGAAATGTAGACCCTCGTAAGAAGGGGCTAACGGAACATCGCCGTCGAGATGGGGGAAAATTGACTATAGGGAAGGAGAAATCATCCCTTTTATCATAAACCTTAGTGTTTAACTTTCCTTGATTTATTGCTATATCAAGATCAAGAAAAGGAGTATAATCGCTGCTGCTATTGGATTTATTTAAAGTAAGTTCTGCAGGATAAATTTCATCTGTAAATTTAGAAAATTCAGGCTTGTTTAAAGCCAAAATATCGTCCAAATATCTATATGTTTTGTTAAATTTATCCACTAAATGCTGTTTAGAAGGGTCTTTTTGAATTTTTGCCATGAATTGTGACTCGTAGCAATAAAGAAATAAATCTGCTATGAGAGGTGCACAGTTGGTACCCATAGGAATACCTATTTTTGCCGATAGACTGTATCGCCGATGCGAACAAAAATATTATCAAGAAGAAAATTTAATGCTTTTATCATATCCTGACAAGTCCAGTTTGTATATTTGTCATGTTTGTCGTCACTGAAAAACGATTCAAATGTATTGCAACAAATGTACGTACAATGTACGTACAATGTAAAGTTTGAAACAAATTTTTAAATCTCTTTAGTATTCTGACAATAACAAGAACGAACCAGTACCACAAGCATAACTAACGAAGACGAAACTAAAATGTTATCGTATAATATATATGATAAGACAACACAAAAAACCTAAAGCACTGAAAGTTTGAACCCCAATGAAAACCGAGAGTGACATCAGGTGTTCCAAAACGGTAAGCTAAACCTGCTCTGTCAACAGTATCCGAAGGATTATTAAGTCATACGTAACAATTCAGCAGGTTCTTGTCAAATTTCCAGTGTAAGCATATAAAAATGCTCCAACATTAAGGAAAATATACTTTAGATTGATCCTTAACTGTAACAAAAATATTCTTATGATAAAGGAGCAACCATTTGATTTTTATGGGGGTGGGGGCAAGGAAGAAACATCTGTTCCAGGGCAATGTATTCTTCGTTTTCCTTCCTTTCCCAGATAAAAATTAATAATGGTCGCTCCTTAAGTTGTGTACCTGTGCTTTTCTCGATAATAGAATTGTTTCCAACTTTTCATCAAGTCGGCTCCCCAGAAAATGACGTATGAATTTTACAACAAGTCGGCTCCAGCAACATTAAAACTTCGTTTGGGGGACATAATTATGAAAGAAGAACATAATATAGTGCAAAATTGTTTTTATTTAGTTATGGTGTAAAGAATTAGGAGCTGATAAATATCTTTGCCACCAAAGAAGGAAGTAAAGATTTAACAGCAATGGTGTATTTATATCCTTTATGAATAAGTTTGTTCAATTTTTGAATTTATGCGCTTTGTAAATGATATTTCCATAGAAGTTTGGATGTGAAATTCCCTGTTGTATAAGAGACCGGCTTGTAGAACCAAATGTTCTTACTAAGCCAATGTATCTATAATAAAATTTAGAGAATGTGTTTTATCAATTCGAAGACCTGTTACTATTTATAGATGTATACAACAGGTAGGTCATTTAACATTGATATTTCTTTAAATCATTTATTTATTTATTAATGCGCTTTCATTGCGCAGTTGGCACACTTATGCAAATCTATTTTTTATATTGACAACATCAAAAAGCAGTCATCTAACCTATCACATACTGGATATCCACAAAACAGTCCAATTAAGCCATGTAGTTCCCGTCATCATCAACAATGAAAGTAGACTTTTGATAAAACAGTGATATGCAGAATGCAGAAAATAAATTAACAGTAACTTCGGTATTTTTTTATTTATATATTCGACCAGGGAAAAGAGCTTCACCTCTATTTAACAGACATTGAAAAAAGTTACAAAATCAACATTTACAAGGCAAGGTTATAGTCGCTTTTTTTTGTTTTGTTTTTGTTTTTGTTTTTTTTGTTTTTGTTTTGTTTTATCGAATCAACTTCAAAAATAAAGAGACAAAACGGCAAAACGAATTTAATGTATGGAAAAGTAGTGCATAAAACTGTCCCATGAAAAAAGATATGCACCCCTATAGAATGGAAAATATAATTTTCTCAAAAAAAAATATCTAATGAACCCTCTATTAAAACGCGAGTGGTGGGTATATATTACAGTAGATAATCAGTATTTCAATGAGCTAAAGTTAAGGATCCAATTTGTTTCTGCATTGTTAGAAATCAAAATTCATACAATTTTCAACTCATATAGTTCAAACCAAATATATGAATACAATTTTTTTTTAAATATTTCGGGCAAAGAAAGAAATCTCTTAGCCCCAATTCTTAGTATTGAAGGGAAACCTGTCACTTTGATAAATATATATGGTCCTAACAATGAAAGTCAAAATGTCTTTAATAAGGTAAGTGATGTCAATGAAAACTTTGAAAATCAATCTATTATTGTCATCGGAGATTATAACCTGGTTCAGAATCGGTATCTTGACATTTATAATTATAGTAACATAAATAATCCATATGCTAGGATTGACAAAATTATAAGTACACCATATCTAAGAAAAATAAAGAGCATACATCTCAACACGAAGAATCGTTTTACCAACTCCACACTGCATTTAAAGACAAACTCCTGTATTAAATATTTTACAAAAAAACATGAATTCAGTATTAATACACTCAGTGCCTTTCAAGCAGAGGCCAAATACATTAAAACATCCAAGTGGCATAATGAACAGTAAATTGTGTAATTACGTACACGTGTTTCAATTAGTAACCTCGCATCCGCAGCATTAGAATCAAATACAGCAACCCAACAGCAATTGCTAATGAAAGATCATAGACAATGAAAAGAAATGTGCCTCTCAGTTATAAGTAAAAAAATGAATCTGGAATTGTATTGGACAGAATTTTGCTATGAATGAAATGAAAGTAGTAATTGCCCGGCTTGTACAAAGGTTTGTTACGAATTAATATAGCCTTAAAAACAGGTTATTAAGCTATGGACAAATGGACGACATCAATACAAATAAACCATGAAAGGATATGCTGTAAATGAACATACATCGACAAACAAATACCGAAGCAAGAACGAGGAAAGGGGAGATTCTAAAATCATAAATCCAAAATCACGGCAATTCACAGCAACACGAATTGAGACAGCATGACAAAGACAAAACAAATAAGCAAAAAAGAACAAGAACGTCACAACACTAAAGCACTAGCAGTGTGAACCCCTATAAAAACTGAGGTATCATCAGATGCTCCGGAAGGGTAAGCATGATCTGCTCCACGCATGGCGCCCGTCACACAGCCAGCTAGAATATAGTATTGAAAAATCTCTTTGATGACTGATTGGTAATTGTCATTTTCTAACCCTTAGACAACACCAATTAAAATCCATGGTACGTGTTACTTCTCTAACCTAAAACAGTACCAAGTTAAAGATTTGTAAAGCTTATGTGGGTGTATTAAGTGGTCGGACAATAACAAGGACAAATGGGTATCACAAACATAGTAACGAAGACAAAACTAAAAGATGACAAATGTGCAACAAGACAACACAAAAAAGTAAAGCAACTGACAGTATGAACTCCCACTGAAAACCGGGAGTATCATCAGGTGTTCCGGAAGGTAAGCATGATCTGCTCCACGCGTGGCACCCGTCACACTGCCAGTGAAAAGTCGGGTATTGTCACAGTCTGTGTTAGTCAGTCCGGTAACAAACTCTGGAATTACCCAAAGATATCTGTTCTCATTTGTGAAACCGAAACATTGTAATGGTCTGTCAAATCGTGGTGACGACCGTAAAACTTCTGTAGTGACAATTGCAACAGTGACTGAACATACCCTTGATGTATAAGTTTTTGAGACAGTAATTTGTTGACAAAATCGCTGTACAAACTACAGGCACGGCAATAGCGAATGAGTTGTGAAATGTACACGCCATATGCCGGAGAAGTGGGAATATTACTGCTCAAAAACGGGAAGTTCACTATTGGAAAGTCGAAATCATCACGCTTGTCGTAAAGTTTTGTTTTCAGACGTCCAGAGTTTTCAATGTAGAGGTATAGGTCCAGGTATGATGCTGATGATGGTGTATCATTGGTCTCTTTAATTTCGAGTTCATTTGGGTATATAAGATGAAGGTTATCCTTGGGGATTGTTTAATGAAAGAACATCATCTATATAACTGAAACTGAAAGTAAAGGATTTGGCTAGCTTATTGTCTTTTTTCTGAACTAGCCCTTGTATGAACCTGGCTTCATACGAATAAAGAAACAAATCTGCTAAAAGTGGCGCACAATTAGTCCCCATAGGTATCCCTATTGTCTGCTGGAAAACTTGTCCTTCAAATTCTACAAATATGTTATCAATCGAGAATTCCAGAATTAAAATGACATCCTCCTCTGTATACGTTTTGTGTGAATCAGTGTGATGTTTAACAAAATATGCCCCATCTTTACCTATCACTAAAAATGAATATCTTCTTTCGCCTTTTTTATTACAGAAAGACTGATGTATTAAATCTCGGAGTACTGACTTTAGCTTATCGTGTGGAGGAGTAGTATAGAGAGTAGAATAATCAAATGTTCTGACACTGTTGCAGTGGTTGGGTTCAGTTGAAGATAGATATTCCAATAAGTCTTTTGAGTTTTTGAGAATCCACATCTGATTCACTCCACTTGTTGAGTATACTTTATCACTGTATATCTTGAGGCCATCTTTGACTGCAGTAAGTAATGAAGTGAGGAGCTTAGTGGACATGATACAAAGCCTCCACAAATACAAGGTAAAAACAAGCAAAGGAACAACGCGTTTAATGTTGTTCCTCATCTTAATGTCACCATGAGGCATTCAACAATAAGCTTTACTTACATCTCATGGTAAGTTCAAGCCCCTAGCACCGGTTTGAGTGGAATTCTTTGCTAAATGTCGAACAACAAGTACACCATAATTGAAATAAATGAAGAACATAAATCTCCTGTACGGGGAATCTTTTTTCGGACTCCACACTGCCGTAGAGACTATAATACCATATTTTACGAAAGGATATGGAGTAAATGAACATGAGACCATAACACATATGTTAACTCCAACTGCAATAATTTTAATGAGCTGTATGGCCATTTCGGAAATTAATTCCTCATCAGCAGCACTAGAGCCAAAACAAAGGAAATCCATAATTTCAAAAAATGTTTAAAATGCATAAAACCAAACGAAATGCGAATAATCAGTAATATCAAAATCAGTCTAAAATAAACAGTGAAAGAGTATGGAGTAAAAGTACATGTGACGGTCTCTACAAATACATGGTCAGAACAAACAAAGCTTTTCCGTAGCTCGATAAATCTTACTATTGGCATAAAGGTAATAAAACCATCATGATTTTTTAATAGTGTGATATTTTGTTTTTTATTAAATCCTTAAATTTGAGAAAGGAGCGTGGATACAGAATGTCTGGACAGAAAACGAAAAAGAAACTTGACACTAAGAGAACCTACTGCTTTGTGTTTACTAATCTATTATATGCTTAATACCAAAGACACAAATGAATGCGTCAAGAAAGACTAAAATTAAAAGGCAACGTGTTTTTCAAATGAGACTAAGTATAGTATGTAAATATAAATCAGCTGCTTAAAATATGAGCGATAACAAAATATCGAAAAGGTAGTACATACGAGTTCTGTAGTTGGCTATGTCGACAACTTTTGTCTCTTCAGTTCAGATAAAAAATACACCGTCTGGAATGGAAGAGCAATTGTTAAAAAATAAAAAAAAAAACAAATAACATGATAAGGCCAAAAAAAATTAGGCCTAAATAAACATCAACATAATCCCACAAAAGAGCTTTTCAATGGTTTATACCCTTTTGTTTATTAAAATATCTAAATGATATTTTATTATTATTAACTTAAAAATAAGATATTTGTTCCGGTCAGCACCGAAGTACAGGTGCTAGTGATATCCTCAGGGATTATCATTCCACGAGCAGTGGTATCGATCATATGGTAATAAAACGCCAAAATACCGATATTGGGGAAAAGTAAATTATATTTAGTTCGGGAAGTAATTTGGTAATATTGTCGTTGCTTGACATCTGGCAATGAATTCCGCTCAAACCGGTGCTAGGATTGTCTTGTACTTACAGGTAGGTATGAGCATAACTCATTAATGAAGGCCTCGTGGTGACTTCAAGATGAAGAGCAATAATATAAACGTTGCTACATTGCTTGTTTTTACTATATATTGATAGAGACTTTTTCTCATTGGTATTTACTCCACTTCCCTTCATTGCTTATTTTATCATTATTAATAAATCTTCCATCATTTTTATTACAGATATAAAGTCTCCATTGTGCCTGGTCATAATTATGAAATTAAACCACAGGTAGTGATAAGAGCACATTCGAAAAGAAAAAGTCCGGGAAAATATTCGAATGTCTCGAACCACACCGTAGCCCGTATAACACTCAGAATAACTCCCGCCAAAATCGATCATTACCGCCCTTTGATGGGTGTCGCTACGATATCGACTTCCGTTCCTTCAACTCAAAAGTATGTCAAAGATCTAGGTTATTGATAAAATTGTTGAAATTAACGTTGGATATATCGCCGACATTGACTTGAAATGGATATTTTCAAAAAGAATAATGTCCGCGGGAAGCAATGATTTACAATTGGGTGAGGAGAATATGAATTTTCTGCAAGAATTTAATCGAAGTTCCTATGTTGTAC
>MJUU01024914.1:5477-18057 GCA_002080025.1 Modiolus philippinarum
TCACTCAAGCATGAAATGTAGGTCAAGGTGACCCAATCAGGGTTTCCTCTGGGTTGATTTTTTTTTGCGCCAACCTTTAAGTCAAACACAAATTTTTTTAGCCATTTTAAATTTTTTTGCGCCATATAATATTTCATAATTTTTGGCACTTTAAACACACATCAGTATAAACAATTTCTTTATTGTCGCTATACTTTTTTGTAACTGATTTCGGCCTCTAATATACATCGTCGGCACACCCATGTTCTTCCTGCATGACGTCGTAAGTTTCAAACTTAGTTTAGGCTATTTGCAATGGGCTACCGTTGTGCCACAAACCAGATTATTTCCTGACTTTTACGGGGATGTTTTCAAAATTAAATTTTCTTTTCCGCTTCATTTAAAAACACAAAAACATTAAACTTGAGATGTGGATAAAACGAGAGGGCTAAAATAAATGACAAGTTTATCAAACTTGTGATAATAATTCACCACATGACTGACGTCATTCGAGACCGTTAACACCTGTATAGGACTTACCTGTTTGTTTATTTTACAGTTGAATAATAATACCCGATGCAATCACTCAAGACCATTAATTAACACCTAAACATAGGTCATTAGGACTTGCCTGTTTTCAATAATACCCGAATATAAAGTGTACTCCGAAGTAACTGGAGCAACATAATAACCGGAAAATAATAACAATGGCTGCCACGAATGACGAGAGTCTTCGGATATCTTTTGAGCCACATTCTTGCGCCAAAATCATATTTTTTGAGCCAAAATAATATTTTTTTCGCCAAATGCGAAAATGGCACACACCAGCGGAAACCCTGCTCAATAGTTGTTTGAACGTGTATTACTCTCCGATATCTATCCATTGATAAGTTTCATTAGTATATGATGTATAGTATCCGAGATATCGACCTAAACCATAAGGTTAACCGGGACGAACGGACAGACAAACGGACGAACGGTCGAAACGCTATATCGCCACGCCAACTTCGTTGGGCAAGGGGATAAAAATTCATTTCCTGTAAGGAAATATTTCTGATGGCATAGTACATGTACATTTATCGTCTTTCCATATACTGACTTTATTTACATATTTTAGTACCATAAGTGCCAGCTTCGCTGGCATATTACCATGGGAACTGATGATGATATGCGCTGGAGGCTATGGGGTCAGGTGGTGAAGCCTCAGAAGCTATGGATTTAAGCAATTTAAGGCTTTAATTTTTTTTTCATTTTTTAATTCTTGTGCTGTTATAATTCATGACAAAATGTATCAATGTAACAATCTATTTTGCTAACTTTTTACTTTGTATCAACTCATGAGAGATATTCCATCTTTTTCTCTTTTAAGGCCAGGCTATTTGCATTTGATTTATGTGAGCAATGCATATCTGAGAAATTATCAATAAAAATTTAAACCAGTATACTCACTTCATAAATAAAGCTATAGCCTTTTTCATTGAAGGACTTGTTTGTACAGGAGCATGTACTTTACTACTTGGCACTTTTTGTTAGTCGTTATTATACCCATCCATATGGATGGGGTGTAAAAAAAAGTAAGTTCTAATTTAAAAAAAAATTGGGCAGCACAGCCCCTGGCAAAATGGCTCTTTTCACACACCCCCCCCCTTTAATCAAATCCCAGGCCTTTAAAGTTTGGGCAATAAGAGAGAAAATATACAAAGAAGTGGGGCAGTTCTCCTTATCCTAAAAGAACATACTTCTTTGCAAAGCGATAGGTTTATACTAGAATAAAAATTTGTCACCTACCTTACTACATTTTGTAGTTACCTTGAATTTATTGAAAGGAAACAAATCTCATTAAAAGCTGTAGTGGGCGGCATAGGGACAGAAGTTTGTGTAATGTGAAGTTTTATAAATTATAAAGGTAAGAGTTCCATTTTGTCTATTCAACATTTACATGTATGTTGTCAAATTCAACAATATTATCACATTTTCCGGACTGTAACCGCACAAGTGCAAAAGACAAAGGCGCTAAAGACGATCCAGCTACCTATCCCAATCGTAAAGCAATAACTAATAAGTGTTTTAAGTATGTGAGGTGCATCCAGCAGTGTGAAAATTTCGTTATATTATAACATCGAATCTACACCACTTGCCTTCGACCGTTGTCCATGTGAACGCCGGGTTTTGCTTAAACGAAGCTCTACACACCGCGTAAAACGTTTGTGTGATAGTTGTTACTGTATGCTGACACAGATTAGACATAAATTAGCAAAATCAATGCCGGATACGATTACGTATTTTTATCCGGATTTCATCGATATATACAGCTTTGGTACGGAAGAATCTAAGAAATACTTCGGTCTTAATTAACACAAGTTAAAACAACAAACAAAAGAAAAAAAGAAACTATATTCTGGAAAGAATAAACTGTTTTGAATGTATTTCCAGTAGTGGCCAATGTTAAACTATGCTCCACGGTGGGGCCATCTTGGATTTCAGATTGGCAAAAAAAACAACAGCTTTGTAAAGGACCATTTAAGGAACATTTCTGGAATGAAACATTTTCACTGGCTTCTAAGGCTTCTGAGAAGAAGACCTTTTAAAATATTCCCCATAGGGTCCAATGTTAAACTATGTTCCTCGGTGGTGGCCATCTTGGATTTAAGATTGGCAAAAAAACAACAGCTTTGTAGAGGACTATCCAAGGAACATTTCTGGAATGAAACATTTTCATCTGTTTTTTTTGGTTTCTCAGAAGAAAACCTTTGAATAAATTACCCATAGGGTCCAATGTTAAACTATGTTTCCGGTGGTGGCCATCTTGGATTTCAGATTGCCAAAAAAAAACAATAGCTTTGTAGAGGACCATCAAAGGAACATTTCTGGAATGAAACATTTTCAATGGCTTCTTCGGTTTCTGAGAAGAAGACCTTTAAAAATATTCCCCATAGGGTCCAATGTTAAATTATGTTTCTCGGTGGCAGCCATCTTGGATTTCAGATCGACAAAAAAAAAACAATAGCATTGTAGAGGACCATCCAAGGAACATTCCTACAAAGTTATGGTTCAATTAGTCCCATTGTTTCTGACAAGAAGATCTTTGAAATTCAGCCAATCAGAACACATTATTGGCCCTGGCAGCCATCTTGAATTTTCAATTAGCACAAAAAACAACAACTTTGTAGAGGACCATCCAAGGAACATTTCTGCAATGAAACATTTTCATTGGCTTCTATGGTTTCTGAGAAGACCTTTGAAAATATTCCCCCTAGGGTCCAATGTTAAACTATCTTCCCCGATGGCGGCCATCTTGGATTTCGGATCGGTAATAAAAACAATAATTTTGTAGATGACCATCCAAGGAACATTTCTGCAATGAAACATTTTCATTGCCTTCTATTGTTTCTGAGAAGAAGACCTTTGAAAACATTCCCCATAGGGTCCAATGTTAAACTATGTTNATACTAAACACATTGAATCGAAAGTTCCGGGTACCAACTTTTTTGGGGACGAAAAATCACATGATCGAAGGAAGTTAACCCAAATTAAAATCAAAATCTTCGGCGATTAAATTTCACGGTTTTCTCCCGGTCTTTTTCTAATTTTATGGAATTTCACGGTTTTTTCCCGGCCGGGAACACCTCAAACGAAATTCCCGGCTTTTTCCCGTTTTCCCGGTCTTGTGGGAACCCTGCATACAGGGCCCCGTCGGTACAAGTCCAATATCTCGAAAATGAAAAATCGAAAACGCTCCAAAATCGAATGGCTTCTTCCTCTCATGATGCTTATGAATGTGTGCAAAAATAATTTGAATCGGTGAAGGCATTTTTGAGTTATCGTATGACATACGAAAGTGTGAGGGACGGACAGGTGATTACTATAGGGCACTCCACTTTCCGTGGCTGGGCCCTAATGACAGGTTTGTTAAATACAACCAAATTTGATTTTAAATAACATAGAATAAGTTTTTATTATACATACCAGTGATGAACTGGTCAAGTTCTTCCTTACAACTGTTGACCTGGTTTTCAATAAAGGCTGATTTCAGAGATGGCAGCAATTCTTTGTGGAATCGAAATCCTGGGACCAGGAAATGGACTGCAAGGACCTCTTCATTTAAATCTGCATACAGTTCATGAAGTTTGTCGTCCGAACTGCAACTGTCCATCTTAATATAATTGAAAAAAAAAAGATTATAAATACAGGTCAAAGACGAAAAAACCTGAATTTAGTTTAATATGATAGGAAGTAGTTATCTGACATGTCCAAAATTTTGTTACACGATATGGGACCACCCCCGATCTTAAATCTGAATACAGTTCCTGAATTTTGTCATCCGAACTGCAACTGTCAATCTTGATATAATTGAAGAAAAAAGATTTAAAAACAGATCAAAGATGAAAACACCTGAAATTTATTTTAATACTATAGGAAGCGGTTATCTGACAGGTCCGCATGTCGTGACACGATATGGGACAACTCCCTATGAGCATACCAAATATCAAGAGGCTACGATTAGTAGTTTCTGAGAAAAGCTTTACGAAAGTTTTTTCACCGCCCGCACGCCAAACATCTTATAAGGTTATACCACTAGTTAAAAAAAAACAATATATAATTACCTCATCTAATTTATCTCTTACATGGTCTGGCAGATCGGTAATATTTAGGTCCTTGACCCTGCTCTCTAATATATAGTCCGCGACTGCCTCTGAGAAGATTGGCAGACCAGGTCCATCTTCCAAAATTGATAGAGCAACTAGTTTTCCCAAATAATGAAAGGTTTTCTTTTTCGTCTCCATATAATTGTGTCTAAATGATAGACTTCCAGATTTCCCTGTCAAACGAAAACAATATTAGGTTAGAAATTCTAGGACCTAGGTGACTCTAAGTATGAACCAGGCCAAAATTAAAATTTAGTTTGTTTCCCCTTACCCTAACAACTCATTAAATTTGGCCCTACCCCAAAAATTTTATTGCCTTTTTTTGTAAAATATTTTTTTATTATTATTTTCAAAATAAACATTAGTGAATGGCTGACTGATTATAAAGAACCAGACGTTCTTTGAAAAAATATAAATTAAACAAGATTGCTATGCGTAGCCAAGTGTCCCCTGCCGCCGCATGAAAGTTGAAAATTCACTAAGTCAATAAAGCCCCATATCTCCCATAAAATTTGTCAAATCATAATGGCAATCCTACAAAATTTCATCGAAATCCGTTCAGCGGTTTCAGATGAGTTGCGTCCACAAGATTACAAAATGTTTTAAAAAAAATTCTAAGTCAATCGAGTCCCACAACTCCTGTAAAATTTGTCGAATCATAATGGCGATGTAGTATGATCAACTACATATGGTAGCAAACAATTTTACAAAATTTCAGCAAAATCCGTTTAGCGGTTTCAGAGGAGTTGCATCCAAAAATTACAAAATGTTGAAAAAATTCTAAGTCAATCAAGTCCAATTACTCCAGTAAAATTTGTTGAATCAAAATGGTGGTGTAGTATGATCATCTACATATGGTGGCAAACAATTCTACAAAATGTCAGCAAAATCGATTCAGCGGTTTCAGAGAAGTTGCATCCACAAAAAACGTGATGGACGCATGCATGGACGGACGTAGACTATTACTAAGTCCCTCCGTCACGTTGCGCTGGGGGACAAAAATAAATTCCCTACCTACCTACTCAATGTCAAACAGGCAAGTCGGGTAAGGTGGAAACAAACATTTTTGTAAGAGTGGCTTCATGTAACTGTGAATGCAAGTGGCTTCATGTTACTGTGAATGCAAGTCAATACCAAAGATAAACTAAAGTCTAAAATTATTTCCTGATGAAAGCTTTTGTATTACATCCAATTTTTCAGTAAAACTTATTTGACATGAGTTGCAATGTTAGATGTCAAATTTTACTACGATCTTCAGTTTTTGCATACCACAATCCTCATAAACGATTATGTCAGAAAAACTGTCTGGACTTTGCCAAACTACACCTCAGTATACACTGTTTATATAAAATCATTTAGGACAAATTATTACATGTACTTTAGAGGTAATACATATCAAATTTTGATAATGTGTATGTTTTTCTGGTTATTTGTAACAATTAATAAATTGGCAATCCAATTTTGATGTTACTTGTATCAATTTGGTATTGTTGTCTATATACCTGAAACATAAACAGAGTGACCAACTTGGTGAACGAAAATCGACCAAAACTCTCGTCTCAATCCACCAAGGTCCACTCCATCTTCCCCCATGAATGTGATGTGTAAGGGCCTGTTCAGGTCTTCATCTGAACATCTGATATAGCTTAGGGCATCATTCAAAACATGATCTCTCCGAACCTCCATCAGCAGAGAGTTATCTATGTCATCGGAAATAAAATCTTTTCTATGCTGTCTTATAGTGTCTTTTATTTCATTTACATTAGTCTGGGTTCTATAATATAAAAAAAATATAATTCTTAACCAATATTTGGACACATACACACATAAATGCACCACAAAATTTGATTAACAAGAGTTGACACACGTTTTTCATGTGGACCCATTAAAATATTGTCAAAGTTGGGCCAAAAATAAAATATTGTTTGTTTAACAATTATTTATTTTTGGCCTTGTCAAAGTTGATGTGTTCTAGTCCTGGACTAACTATATACCAAATATCATTGACCTACCATTAGTGGTTCTCTCAAAATTGACTTAACCTAAAAGTGTTACAATTGTGGATGCCACTGCCGGAGAAGCAACACTTATGTCTCGCCTTTTGTGACAAAAGTTGCAGGCAAGACAAAAACAACTGCTAAATTAAGATTGATTTATTACTCATGTTCAAACAATTGAGACCTAAAGATGTCTGGACCTGCGTCGCACTGCAGCTTTTGTTAAGTGTAGAATGAGTAACATTTCTAAGTCCAAAAGGGGAGTAGCTTCCTTAAAAAATTGAGAATCAAGATTTCCTGTTAGCATGCACAACTACATGTGGTGTTCTTGCTACATACCATGTTTGGTGATCATATGACAATATTTTAGTGTAGAATGGGTAAAATTTTTAAGTCGAAAAGGGACGTAAGTGTCATAAAAAAATGGAGAATCAAAATTTCCATCTAGTATGCACAACTACATAATTATGGTCTTCTTGTTGCATACCAAGTTTAGTGATCATGGGTTAAGCGGTTTCAGAGGAGTTGCAATGACAAGCTTTTTGTGACGTACTGACAAACGGACGGAGTGACCCAACTCCTAGACCTGCTTCCACCTGGAGCGACACAGTTAAAACATATTCTGCACAGTCATAAAAAACAATATATTGCAGTTTTGTCTTACATCATATTAATTTTCCAATTTATTTGCTGAATATCTAATATCAAGCATTTATATCACAAGATACATAATGAAATAGAAGACTTCACTTTACTACAATGCAATTACAAATAAACATGATAAAGGGATAAATAGTGTGCTTACCTGTTTTCAGCAGTGGGCAGAACATCAGGAATAAAATCTGCTATTTCTGAAATATTCATTTCTTTTGTATCATCTAGGCTTATCACATCCCTGTAAATAAATAGAAATTACTCAAAGTATTATCTACAGGGGATTTCTACTTGATATCTTCATGTATGTTATTCTTATTCCCAAATATTTTGTTATTTGCACAATTTTAAACTGTCTTTCGCAGTCTAGCGATTTCTGTAAATTTTAACGTAATTCTCTAGTGACTATCACCTGATTTCAATGTGTTTCTGATGTAAATCGAGCAATAACGTGAGAATCATGATCTAGCAATAACGCGATATTAAAGTGAAAATCTTGTGCAATTTTTTCAAAAAAGTTGTTCTTTGACAGAACATTTATCCAATAAAAGCTACGCAGAGCGCAGCATAATACGACCGCACATTCAGCCCATGGTGGACTGACTAAACAAAAGGGTTAAAATCAGATAAGAAAAAAAGATTTTAGGAACTCTGGAAATATTCATTTTCGGCCCCTTATATCTCGAAAACGGTAAGAGATACATGAGATCTGATTGAAAAACACAGGCAGGGATTTTCACAAGGAATCTAATGAAATTTTTTTTTAGAAATCGGACCATAAATAAAAAAGTCGATTTTTTGGGAGTGGCCCTTTTTTGACCCCGCCTGACCCAAAAACGGTTAACGTTACGTCAAATCCGTTTCGACATTTTGTTGCCAGAATTTCATAAGGAACACAATGAAAAAAGAATCATCCAAATCAGATGAGAAATAAACGTTCTACAGTAGATTTGACAATACACCCATTTTGGCCCTTTTGGCCCCTTATTTGAAAACGGTAGGGGCCACAAACCCCCAAAACAATAGGGACCTTCCTCCAATGCATACTAACCTCATGTTTAAATTTCAGAACAATCATACCTCCAGAACTTAAGTTATCGTCCGGAAACCAATGCGTCTACAGATGACGACGCCGCCGACGACAACGCAGACTGCGTCATTACATTATACGAGCGCAAAAATTTTTGCGGTTGTATTAAAACAACAAAAATTTGAAATTTTTAGACATTACTTTTACACACGATTCTAAAGCTAATATATTGATTAGTAAGTATTGAAAAATCCTACTGTCAGACAACAACATTACTGCATTTTGCTTTAATATACCCATTGTTGACCAGTGTGTGAATTTAAATATTTTGGTAAGGTGGCCCGAATGCCAATTTTTTGTTTTTCTAATATAGAGGCTAGTATAAAAAAAAGTCAAAATCAAGGTATCCCAAGTGAATTTAAAGTAGACTCGGGCCATAGGTCTACTGCTAGTTTCGCACACTGGTTGACTAAATATCATAATTCTGAACTGGCACTTATTGCATTGCTAACTTTTAATGTCTTTACCTTTACCCCCCTTTGGGCTGTTGTCTCTTTGACACATTTCCCATTGATGAGTTTTTTTTATATGGACAAAGAAACCAAAATTGACCTCAGCCTATGGCCTATGAATTTCTAAGGTCCATAAAATCTTGCATCAACCTCTACAAATCCATCAAAAGACTAATAAAAGTTGTAAATATTTGGCATCTTACGCTGTGTTGATGTTCATAAGGCCCCTTTCCTGTGGAACTGGTGTACTGTGTCGAAAGTCAATGGAAGGTGTACCACTTGGAACAAATATCTGTTCTGTAATATTCTCCTTAAAAAAGTTTTTTTTTGATATCTTCATAAATTCCTCTTAAATGCACAGTATGTCGTTTGTAAAAGTATAATCATTCATAACCTATCAAAAAATCAATTTTGACTCTCTTTCCATTTTTACATTTTCCCCCAAGGTTATGACGATTTTTGTTTTTTGACAAAATTATGAAGAAATTGAAGCTTTTTCTATCCTTCATATGTTGTCATTCTTAGCTATGATTTTTAACAATACAATAAAACAATTAATCTGTAAAAGGACCAATATAAAATCATTTTCGAGATTTTTTTGGTTTTCAGGGGAGATAATTTGAAATTTTCAAATTTACCATTTTTCATCATTTTTAGTGAAAAATTTCCAGTTTTTGCAAAAAATAACCGATATTATCTATCATTTGTACCATTTTTACATGTTTTAGATACATATAGATCAAATTAAACCATTATTCCTAAGTTCCAGTAGTTTCAAAAAACGATCAACTGCACCTTTAAAATTTACTAAAATTACTAATTTCATCAATAGATATGTTATTAACTGAAATAGCCCGCTATACAGGGCTACACAAGGTCTTAATTTTAAATGTGCAACGCTCATTGGTTGGTAAGTGGAATCCCCTCTATATGCCATAAATATTTAAATAAAGGTCCAGTCTGGTTGTTTCGGACGTTTTCCCTACACAAAGCGGTAAATAAAGAAGATTTCAGGTAAAAATATTGATCCAGAAAATTCTTTGATATTTTGTTGACAAAATGGCGGACGTCGATCGAACATGACATTGATATTGTCTTCTTAAAGCATTAATAATTTCAATATACCCATATTTCAATAGAGTCGTCCCTCTTTGTTCTTTACATTTATGCGAAAAATGGCAAACATGCCAAAAAGTCCAAAAATTACATTATTTGTTTTAAATAGTAAAGTCCAACATATTCAAAAGATTTCATCATCCAAAAGGTTTAGAGATTGCGGCATCATCAAATTGTTTATTGGACATTTGGTCCAATAAATGGCGCATTATTGCTGGACCAACACCATTTTTACTGGACATTTGCTTTGGTCCGACGGACCTGTCGGAATGACTGGGGTTTATGATGCCATGAGTGACATGACATCAGTAGACACATATTTTAACTTACTGTTCCAGTATTTGTTGGTGTGGCCTGTCCCCGGGCCTGTTGTACTGAACTTCCAGTATTTGTTGGTGTGGCCTGTCCCCGGGCCTGTTGTAATGAACTTCCAGTATTTGTTGGTGTGGCCTGTCCCAGGGCTTGTTGTAATGAACTTCCAGTATTTGTTGGTGTGGCCTGTCCCTGCGCCTGTTGTACTGAACTTCCAGTATTTGTTGGTGTAGCCTGTCCCTGGGCCTGTTGTACTGAACTTCCAGTATTTGTTGGTGTGGCCTGTCCCCGGGCCTGTTGTACTGAACTTCCAGTATTTGTTGGTGTGGCCTGTCCCCGGGCCTGTTGTACTGAACTTCCAGTATTTGTTGGTCTGTCTTGATTTCTTCTAGAATTCTATTTCAAAACAATGAAGACAGTAATGGTTACAGGGGCATTAATAATCAATGTAGATTTACGAATCCTAACATGCAGTCCCTGGACATAAATATTTGTCATTTCTGATTTTTCCCCATATATTTCATATAAATTCACATTTTTCCCAAAAAAATATTGCCAAATTGTTTCATTCAGAGCGCTTGGATTCCTATTTCCCATCACCCAGCGAAAGTGAAATCTGGCTGGATTTGCATTCAATTGTACGGTGGCTGGTTTAGGACATCATATTATTTTTTTAATCTCGTTATAACTAGATACGATGTCGTTATATAACAAGAAAATATGTTGTTATAACGAGATACTATGTCGTTATAACGAGATACTAAGTCGTTATAACGAGAAACAATCTTGTTATAACGAGATGCTATGTCGTTATAACAAGATGCTATGTCGTTATAACAAGATACTAACTCGTTATAACGAGATACTATGTCGTTATAACGAGAAACTATGTCGTTATAACGAGATACTATCTCGTTATAACGAGATACTATCTCGTTATAACGAGAAACGATGTCGTTATAACGAGATACTATGTCGTTATAACGAGAAACTATCTCGTTATAACGAGATACTAAGTCGTTACAACGAGATACTAAGTTGTTTTAATGAGAAATTATCTCGTTATAACGAGATACTAAGTCGTTATAACGAGAAAATATGTCGTTATAACGAGATGCTTTGTTGTTATATCGAGAAACTAAGTCGCTATGACGAGATACAATGTCGGTATAACGAGACACTATCTCATAATAACGAGAAACGATGTCGTTATCACGAGATACTATGTCGTTATAACGAGAAACTATGTCGTTATAACGAGAAACTATCTCGTCTTTATTACGAATTACTATGTCGTTATAGCGAGATACTATGTCGTTATAACGAGAAACGATCTCGTAATAACGAGAAACGATGTCGTTATAACGAGATACAATGTCGTTATAACGAGATACTATGTCGTTATAACGAGAAACTTTCTCGTATAACGAGATACTAAGTCGTTATAACGAGAAAGGATCTCGCTATAAAGAGAAATGATGTCGTTATAACGAGATACTATGTCGTTATAACGGGATACTATGTCGTTATAACGATAAACTATGTCGTTATAACGAGATGCTATGTCATTATATCGAGATGATAAGTCGTTATGATGAGATACTATGTCATTATAACGAGACACTATCTCATAATAAGGAGAACGATGTCGTTATAATGAGATACTATCTCGTTATAACGAGATACTATGTCGTTATAACGAGAAACTATCTCGTTATAACGAGATACTAAGTCGTTATAACGAGAAACTACCTCGTTATAACGAGATGCTAAGTCGTTATAAGGAGAAATTTTCGTTATAACGAGATACTAAGTCGTTATAACGAGAAACGATATCGTTATAAAGAGAAAACGATGTCGTTATAACAAGAAACTATCTCGTTATAACGAGACACTAAGTCGTTATAACGAGAAACGATGTCGTTATAACGAGATACTATGTCGTTATAACGAGATACTAAGTCGTTATAACGAGAAACGATCTTTTCATAACGAGAAACGATGTCGTTATAACGAGATACTATGTCGTTATAACGAGATACTATGTCGTTATAACGAGAAACTATCTCGATATAACGAGATACTAAGTCGTTATAACGAGAAACTATCTCGTTATAACGAGATACTAAGTCGTTTTAATGAGAAACTCTCTCGTTATAACGAGATACTAAGTCGCTATAACGAGAAACGATCTCGTTATAAAGAGAAACGATGTCGTTATAACGAAAATTAGTCTATGACAATGACCAAAAAGTATGTTGATGAATCATGCAAACGTGTATTATCGAAACAAAAAACTAACGATCTTCCCTATAGTAAAATTACGACCCCCCC
>MJUU01024914.1:23261-33836 GCA_002080025.1 Modiolus philippinarum
GGGGGGCATTTAATATATTTACAGAAAGATAATTTAAGCATAGGGGTTATATTAATTTTAATATGATCTCCTCGTATATCCTCTCTTTCCATTACTGTGGTACTGCAAAGATATTTACTGTACGTTGATATATATATTGAGTATCTCGTTATAACGAGATAGTATCTCGTTATAACAAAGTATCTCGCTATAATGACATAGTATCTCGTAATAACGACATAGTTTCTCGTTATAATGAGATAAGTTTCTCGTTATAACGAGATAGTTTCTCATTATAACGACTTAGTATCTCGGTATAACGAGATAGTTTCTCGTTATAATGACTTAGTATCTCGTTATAATGACATAGCATCTCGTTAAAACGACATAGCATCTCGTGATAACAAGATAGTTTCTCGTTATAACGACTTAGTATCTCGTTATAACGACATAGCATCTCGTTATAACGACATAGCATCTCGTTATAATGAGATAGTTTCTCGTTAAAACGACTTAGTATCTTGTTATAATGACATAGTATCTCTTTATAACGACATAGCATCTCGTTACAATGAAATAGTTTCTCGTTATAACGACTTATTATCTCGTTATAAGGACATAGCATCTCGTTATAATGACATAGCATCTCGTTATAACGAGATAGTTTCTCGTTATAACGAGATAATTTCTCGTTATAACGACATTGTATCTCGTTATAACGAGATAATTTCTCGTTATAACGACATCATATCTCGTTATAACGAGATAAAAAAAATAATATGATGTCCTAAACCAGCCACCGTACAATTGTAATATGGCAAAATGATATTTTTCTAAAGTGATTCCGGGGAAGTGAAAATTTTTTTTTAAATCCTAGAGGACTGTATCATGGTCAATTTTCATAAAATAAAAACCACCTGAACCAGATTTCTCTCAAGTTTATTTGTTTATTTCTGCAGATAACTTACTTACAAATTTTCAGAATATTTTGAGTAGAACATGGCCAAAATACTGTCATCTTCTTATACAATTAAACTATTTTTTACGACAAAAATTCCATTTGTGTTTAGCTCGTGGATAGAAATAACTGAAAAGGTTTCTGGACATGCCCAAATTAACCTTGGGGAATTTTATGTTTAATGGTTTTGATTTCATGAAAGTTGGTGCAGAAAAAATTATAATATATTATTTTTTTTTTCAAAATTAAAGAACCTAGTCAGAGCGCGCTCACATACCCCACTGCTGTCCCCATATGGGAGAAAAAATGACTAAGTCGTAAAACAGGAAGTAGATGTCCGATTAACCTGAAATCGAATCCCACGATATGGGACCACTACCAGAATCTGCATACAAAATTTCAAAACCCTACGATTAGTTGTTTCTAAGAAAACTGTTACGAAAATTATCACAGACTGACTGACTGACGGACCAGTCAAAAACATTATACCCTCCGCAACTTCATTGCGTGGGGTATAAAAATGTAGTTTTATATGAAAAAATAGGGAAAAATTGTAAGTGACAAATATTATGTCCAGTGACTGTATTTATGAAAACAAACTATTGAAATACATTTGTCCAATTGTGAGGTAAAAAGAAGAGGATATGTCCAGCATATAAAACGAACAGATGGACCCAAATTCTATTTACAACCAATTTTAGTATATCAAGACAAAATAATTACCACATTTGATCTTCCTCCTCTAAGAGACAGATTTCTTCTTGGCCCTCCACTACCTCTAGTAATACTAAGATAATTCTGTAATGGAAACAATGAAATGAAGGGAATCATACTAGAAAACATGGGCTGAAAGACATTCAAACCTTGGTTAAAAGAATAATTTGAGCAGATGAATTATATTTCATAGTGTATTTGTTAAGTTTTAAATTTCAAATTGGCTTGTGGACTTTTAATTTCAACTACTAGACTTCTATAACAAGTTGCTTTCTTTAAGAAAGAAATGCAATGCTAGAGTCAGAATCTGATTATCTTTAAACTAATACTATAATATAAAGTATAAAACATATACATTGTACCAAATATGTTGTTCCAATAGCAGGGGGTACTTTAAAATAAGCATGATTACTAATAGCCCATATATATATGTAAAATAGACAGCCCTTATAGAGCCTAATGCTAGAGTTTGTTATCTTTTTATTTTTAATTAATAATTAACGATGGTCTATAGCAATTAAATTGACTGACAGTAGTAAAGAGCTTCAATAATTACAAAAATATTAGTGATTTAAATGTAAAATTTCTAAAATTAGTTTAACTTACTGTTCCAGCATTATTTGTTGGTGTGGCCTGTCCCCGGGCCTGTTGTACTGAACTTCCAGTATTTGTTGGTGTGGCCTGTCCCCGGGCCTGTTGTAATGAACTTCCAGTATTTGTTGGTCTGTCTTCATTTCTTCTAGAATTCTATTAATTTATAAAAATCTGTCAAAGACACAAACACACGAATTTCGTTAAACAGGAAGTAGATGTCCAACAGACCCGAAAAGAAATCTTACCATATGGGACCCCCACCAGAGGCTGCATACAAAATTTCAGAACCCTACGATCAGAGTTTCTGAGAAAACTGTTACGAAAGTTTTTCCCCGCCCGCCTATCATTTACCATACTATAACCCGTTTTCACTTTCGTGAAATTCGGGTAAAAATACTTAAATTTGACACTTAGGAAATTTAAGACCAAATATCAACGAAAAGTATCGAAAAGCAAAATTTTTAAAGAATGTTAGAAAAGGAAATGACAATTTTATTTTGGGTGACATTTAAATTACTAAATGTTACGTACATGGTCAATGTTGAATATTTATTGTATATCAATATTTTTCCTCCATAGAAAGCAATGGGACATCAGCGTGTAATATATTCCAATATTTTACGCCGTGCAATATTAACTCAAATTTATGACGTCATCAACCACTAAACCTCATTTTAGTGGGGTTTTGATGGTTTGCTATACAATAAAAGGGTTATTGCATGAATATTGTGAAATATTGTCACTCGTAGAACATATATTGCACTCGCAAACTCGTGCAATATAAAATTCTACCCGGGACAATATTTCCCAATATTCATGCAATAACCCTATAGTATCGATTTTATTTACTTGTCATTAGTGGTTGGTAATGCCCAACTGTCATCATTACATATATCTGTAGCTCAAAAGATTTAAATCTGGTGGTACATGTTTCCTAAATACAGACCTGCAATGAACTCAAACAGACCTCAAGATCCCCTGGCTTGCAACAAAATATATACTTAGTTAAGTTTGTTTGAACTTGACTTTCAATAATATTACTTCCTTACATCATATAAAAGCCTTCATCACTCAAAGTTTAAATAATATTCAATATATAAAAATGTCCAAATATTCCCATTCCCATATCCCCATCGTTGGCGAGGGGATAATAATACTATTAAAATAGAAGACAAAGTGGTTCAGGGTTAGTTTATTTTACTAGATTGTCAATCAATTATTTCCATGTTTTTTTACATACGTTAGTGTTTGTTCCACTTCTCCTTGCTCTAGGACTTCTTTCAGCTCTATGCCTGCCAATCTGTAAAAGAGCGAAAAGAATCTTTAAATGAGAAGACATTTCTGCTCGTTTTGTATACATGTACATAACAAGACCAATTACATGTCAGGACATGTATCACCGTCATAATGATTGATGTAATACTTGTGTACAGCTTAGAAATCATTAAGTTGAAAATGCACATAATTATGTATCCTTCAACCATGTCAAAAGAGTTAATAATAGGTGTCATTAGGTGGTATAAACTAAAATACTTTATAGACTAAGAGATATCAAAAATGTGGGAGTCCAAAAAAATCAAAAGCTCCTATGTTTCACATATTGTGATAGAGTTATCTCTCTTTGTACATGCATTTTTTTTTTTTGGAGGGGGGTGGGGCGAGAGGCTTAGTCCAACTTTCGTAAAGCTTTTCTCAGAAACTACTAATCGTAGCCTTTAGATATTTGGTATGCATCATCAGGGGGTTGTCCCATATCGTGTAACAAAAATGTCCGACAGATCCGAATTTTTGTTACACCATATGGGTGAAAGTTTTTTCACCGCCCATCCATCTTCCACCATACTATTACCCGACTTTTCACAAAGTGAAATTCAGGTAAAAACTGTAAGAAACAATCTGCGATTACACCAGGATCTTCAACAAAGTGGAATCCACATCCAGGTGCAAGCGTAGAAAGGCCTCAAAGAATAAAATAGGTGAAAATAACCAAGTGATTGACAGATGGCAATTTATCAATAAAACTAAAATGTTATAATATAACAAGATTATATTAATGACCAACAGTTCCCTATTGCTTTATATAATGATGAAATGTTCACGAGGCATGTTGGATGGGTGGAGTATTTTCATAATATATTTTTATACCAAAAAGGGGCTGCAACTGATTATATAGCAAATTTTATTATACATGCATCTTAGTTCATACATACATGGTTAGGGCTTGCTGTTTCATTTATAGCAGGATCTGGAAGTTCCTCATCATCACTGTGCTCCTAAAATATACAAAGCATTTTAGAACCTTGACATAAAAGAAATGAATAGAAACGGGCAATATGCTTTGTGGCCTTGACCGTTGATGGAATTTCTTTAAAAATGATAGAGACCTCATTCAAGTTGTAGGTAACAATATCCGGGAGTCTGTAGAATCAGAGTAGAACTGTAATACAAGTAATTACAATAGGGAATCCAAATTGTTGATATCCGCCTTCACAATTACAATACCTGAGTTCCAACAAAGCTTAAACTCTGCTAAAATACAGGGAAGGTGCAACATTATAGTTGGAAGTTATTATATACCTATTTTCAAAACGTAACGGTTCTCAAATCATAATTATCGAGGCTCTATTTCTGTCTGTATAATTTTTTTTTGTTTCATATAATTACAGTTATTTTGAATTCATATTAACTCTCCTTCTGTACAAAAAATGTACAATAAATGTTGTGGTTAAATATTAGTAATAAAGTGTTCAATAGTGACAACCCATTGTATATTCCCCTATTTGATGACTAAAAAATATAAATATGGCATTGATACAGGATACATGTATAGAGGTATATACAAAATGTAATATAAAAGATTATACAAATATACAATAGGACTAGTGCAAGCTAAGGTACACATTATGGTGGCCACCAGGAGGGAAAAAGAAAGTTGGTTAAATTCATGTGAATTATAATTATTTTGATGCTCTAACATCTTAATGAAAGAATTTTGACCAAGAGAAGATAATATTATATTGAAAACTGCTTTTTTTTATAACAAATTAGTATGAGGGTATAAAAATCTTACGTATGGGACAAGTGCTTATAAATTAGCTATAAATTTTATATATTCATGTAAGGAAATTGTGAAAAGTGTTTTTAGAAAGCGGAAAATAGGTGAATAAATTGCATGTTTCATGTTTCAAAATTCACAACATATTTGATATTCATGAAATTATGATATTTATAAGCTTTACATATAAAATCACTTGCAAATGAAACAAACACTGTAGTTAAACACATAATAAATACTCAACATTAACATGTAAGGTGGCTCACTTGGCTATGCGATAGAACATTTTACATATTTTAATTAACTTGTTTTAGCACTAAAAGCAAAACTGATACAACAAGCTGACATAAAGTGGCTGTGAAATGAAAAGATACCATAACCTTGTTATATACAGTAACTCTCTAAATGTGAATATTATTACACCAAAGTTACCAAAATAGGATATTAAAAAAATAATATACTTACACTCAAAGCTGAAAAAAGGGTCCAATTTAATAAAATAGTACATATTTATAGACTTGAAACCATTACTTGAAAGCCTATATCACTCATATCTACTTTAATAATTTAAAACCTTTAACCAAGCAAAAAAAAAATTATAACAAGGTGAGCTAAAAACAACGGTCTAATATTATACTCATATCCCCACTCCATTATGGTAGACAGAGATAGTTGGATTTCAGCAAACAGGAAGAAAGTGCTACACACCTGAAATTGAATCACACAATATGTGATCCAAGACTGTAGTTTCATACCAAAAATTAAGGGGGTAGACCTGGGGTAGGAGGAGATAACTCTGTTTTTCACTTTTTTATTACTTACACAAACAAATAGAATCATTACAATAGGTATTATTAAAATTTTAAAATTGTAAAATTTTTTCCACACAGCAAATGAATATTAATTTTGTCATGAAAACAAATACCCCACATCTAGTTATTCAAATCAGTGCATTTTACTCTACATTTTTGCAATGCTGTCCAACGATAATAAAAATATGCAAAAGTCAGATTTCTTCCAAGGGAGGTAATTTATAGCACATATTCGGCAATTTTATTGATTTTTACCCACTTTATTTTAAATTAAGAAAAAATGGGACGGTAGAATTTTCTAAAATTTTGATATATCTTACATATACTAGTTTTCTTTTTATTCTCAGTTTTTGATGAATATTAAACGACAGAAATTTTTACAAGAAGTGTTGAATAGTGATCAAAATAGAGTAAAGATATCAGCCTATATTATTCAGAACACCCATGTATTTCAATTCAAACTATTCAAATTTACTATCATTATTCATGCTTTCTTTCACACATGTCTAAACTACAGAATTTTGCATTTGAAATAATTTTAAATCAAATACAAATTTAATTAGAGCCAATTTCATACACCACAATCAAGTCCTGAACAGACCAAATAATATGAGGAAACCGGGTATCTTTGATGACCACTAGACATAAAACAGGACAGTAGAAATTGTTGAAAATTGTTGAAAGTCGACATGAACATGTGTAGTTTTAATGCTGAAAATATTAAGAAACTTTTACGGGTGAAAAATTTTAGGCCTACCCAGGTCTACCCCCTTAAATACCTGTGATTTGCAGTTGCTGAGAAAACTCGCACAAGTTTGCTGCAAAAATTATCAATATAAACCTTTTTCCAAATTATCAAAAAAACCTATATAATATCAACATACCATAAGATCTGCGGTGGCATTAGCTATAACAGCTAAAGCTCTTACATGAGATGGTCTCTGTTGCCGCTGTGGTCTTCTCAATGATGGAAGAACCTTAAAAAACAATATGCTAAAAGAATAATCATCTTTAATTTCCAATTGGTACATGTCAAATTTCATGACATGAAATTTCAGATTAAAGAACGTATCTGATTCCAAAATGAGAAAATGGTCACTGGTGGTAAACACCATGAAAAATGATAGAACTAAAGTTGGACTATATATAGCTAAATGTCATTTATGAGAAGTTGCTTAAAAAGTAGTAGATATATAAAGTCCAACATATAATGTCATAAATCAAATATGAATTTCTATCCATCACAATTAGTCAACTTAAAAAAAAATTGTGTTGAATTTGTATTCTCTATTGATTCGGCTCTATTTTTCTACTTATAGTAATACCTCTTCACTTTGGGTAACAGTGCTATCCTCATCATCACTTGATCTCATTCTTTCATTTATCTGTAAAAAAAAACATACACATGTCTTTGTTCTATGCTACGTGTTTCTATCTTTAATGTACGGGTAACCGTTAGTTGATCAGGTTACTCTGTGTTGTTTTTCATATGTATTGTTCTAATACCTGACATTTGTTGGGCTATGCATGAAAAATGTTTGTAATCAAGTTTCGACCATATTATATTTTGTGTTGACCACCCAACATATTTATCTTTCAGTAATTTCAGCAAGTTATCATGAACATGTATACCAATATAATATTGAAATCAAATCAAGTATTTAACGGGAAAGTACTGGCCTTTAGCTAAAAATTTTCATGATCACCATTTAACTTGGAAAACCAAGTTTTCTTCTACAAATAGATTATCGGTTGTTAATTAAATATATATCAAACATATGTCGAGATGTATTTGAGAGATTGAGGACAGAAATTTTAAGATAATGATAGTGCTAAACAATGGTGGAAAGTTTCTAATCAATTTTAAATTGATCAAATTTTAATCTGACACTGAAGGATGCATGGAAATATGAACTACCCCTCTCTTGGTCATTGTTGGTATTGTATCACAAAACACAATTCTCCATAAACCCTCACTGTGTTATCCCAAATACTATGTACAGGCGACAAGATATGAACCTTGGATTAAGTTTTTTCAATACAATTAATTATTGCATACATGTAAATTTACCTCTTCATCTGGTAAATTGTATATCTTTGAGCGGCTGGTCTCGGCCTTTATGTCGCCAATTGAAGAGGATTCTATTTCATTCAGGCTATAATTTGAATCTGCTTTCACGGCTCGCATTATTTTGATCCCGCAAGATAGTTTAAACTCTTGGGCAATTTTTCGAAGAAAGGCATTCGTTGAAGAAGTTCTTTTTATCTTCAACTTTCTATTACCTGCAATGTGTTAAAAATTTAAAATATGGCATTAAAGTGATTATATGGAACATGTATTGAATATTTATTAAGAACACTTTCATGTATTGGTGGAAAAAGAAGGATGGTAAAAAGAATTGCGGAAACAGGAAGTTGATGTCTGTTAGGTCCGAAATCGTGCCGATCCCACCATCTAACGATGCGTACCAAATATCAAGAGGCTCCTGAGAATAGTGTAATACTAAAATTATATCAAAATCCACCATTCACCATTTTATAACCTATTATAATTAATTAATAAAATTCTGTCAAAAAAAATGCGTAGCTCGTGGATTTATTTAACTTAAAATTAAACTACTATTTTATCATACTAAACAACTGTTGAAAGTTTCGATAAAATTCATTGATCTGTTTGCAAGTTATATATAATCCTGAAACCCATCAATGGTACATGCAAATACATGTCATGATGTGTACAGCAAAATTGGCAGTTGGCACTAAAAAAATTGGTGTGGGCAAACTCTTGTTTAATTCATTGTAGACTGTAGCATGTGTATTGTGAAAAAATGGAAACAAATGTGTGATTATTATCTCACCTAAACCTTTTGAATTCATTTTACGAATGATTCCCGGATGTACTGTTGAATAACCAGGACCATCGAGACAAACAACATGAATGGCATACATTGGTGTCAGCTTTTTTGTTCTTGAACTGCCAGCATGCTGGTTGTGACTTTGTCGAAAATGACGAAACCTGAAACAATTACTAATTTTGTTCAACTTGGTCCATCCAACGGATTTTCAATTTTTGATTGGTTTTAAGCTAGATTTTGGCATTTTTCTTATTGTACTTGTACATGTACATGTGTGTTGTCTAAAGTCCATTGCACATATCTGAGTCTCTTAACATGCTTAAGTTTTTAAACTTTTCTTGAAAACCAACAAAAATATGGCATGAACAATACTAAAATGGGTTTCTTATTCTAGTTTGAGTATGGCAATTAATTTTGAAAACTAGAAATCCGACAAAGTCGGGAAGGGCCCCGTTCGTAAAAAATCTAAGTTTTTCCAAAAGTATTTGATGGATCTGCTTAAAAATTGGATATGCAAATCTTCAAATGGTACTTAACCACCATGTAAAATTTCAGATCTCTACTCCAAAAAGTTTTTGAGTTTTAGTGTTCACAAGAAATTGTGGACGGACGGACGGACAGACAGACGGACCGACCCGACAGACAGACGGACAAGGTGAAAACTATAGGGCGCCGCATTTTCAATGCGGGGCCCTAAATTATAAGTATTTTTATTTATCGTTTCACATATTATCCGTACACATATGAAAAGAAGTAGGGGCAATAAGGCCCATATTTAGCCCCAAAATTTCCAAAAATCTGTAGTTGATTGTACAACCTTCTTAATTTGCTGTGTTATTACTAAGATAATGGGCTTTACAGAAACAACAAAGATTTACACCTCTAATGTATTATGTGGGTAAGCTCTTGGTGTAAAATAGGACAAAAATTTGATAATTTAGAAAAATATAGAGGATCTCACATCGAGAGCAGTCGATTATCATATTTCTACAGTCGAGACAGCTCAATCTTTAAATTTCGAGCCTTGGCGCAATGTGAGATTCTGTTTCTCTAAAACATTTTTTTTTGTATTATTCTGGTGAATTTTTCCTCTGGTGAGCCCCATTGTTTTCATTACGTCGTCGCCTAGCTGATTGTGACGTCATTTGACAACAGAACGTAAACAATGTCCTTGTTGAGCGCCGTGATTTGTTTTGATGGATAAAAATGATGTAAAACGAAAGTTATGTTGTATTTTGGGGTCGAGAATAGCTAAGATATTTGCGAAAGGTAATATTTTGTTGTAAAATTTCATTTGAAGGTAGGGATGTTGACCTTTGATCCAGCCAATCAGAAGCCGAGAACAAAATACCACATGTGTGATTATCAAAAAAATAATCAACAGCGCGAGATGCCTGAGAACAATGGAAAAAATAGAGAAACTCCAATTTTTACTGAATTTACTGTCATTATCCCTCTAGAAAAATATGTGCACACAGAATATAAAAGAGAGAGCAACCCAGCTAGGAGTCAAAATGAAAGGGGGGTGCTGGCTTTAGGTTTAGCTTAACTTTGCAGAAAATCCCTAAGGAAATGACAAATTTTCCAATGAAAGGGGGTGCACACCCC
>MJUU01024918.1:0-15436 GCA_002080025.1 Modiolus philippinarum
TTATGAAGTTTAGGTACCCAGTAGATGTAAGGAAGTTGATTGTTTTCAATTGTGAACCGATTCGATTTTTAGTAACAGAGTTATCTCCCCGAATACGGTTTATCTTGTTATCAGATCTCCTCCTAAACCGTAACCGATATCAAAAATCTGAGTTGAGGAAAATGTTGCATTCATCCTCAGGATGATTTATCATGCAAAATAATTTTAGGGATCGCGACCCCGGTTACGCGTTTTTGAACCCTAAGTATGCAAATTTTTCAAAGTTGTCGGATTTTGATGAAATTTGGTTTCCAGGTAGCTCTGATAACCCTGATTACAAAAAGGGGGTCAAAAAAAATTTTCGGCCGCCATTTTCAAAATGGCCGCCATTCGAAATTTTGTTCTCGCTATATCTCGGAAACAATAAAAAATTTATAAAAACATAATATTGCAAAAATGTTCCTCTCATTGAGATCTACATTTGATTTAATTGAACAAAAACTGGGCGACAAACCGTTTTTGAGTTATTGCCCTTGACGCGCTTCGGTAAATTGGTTTTTTGCGAATAACTTTTAAACGCTAACAGATAATATAGTAAACATATTGTATAAAGTGATCAGTATGAAAAGACCTTCAATTTGAGTACCAAGTTGAAGGTCATCGGTGACATTTGACCTTGACCTTTGACCTTGTTATCAGATGAACTCGGAAACCGTAATAGATGGCTGAAAAAGTATATCAGCAAAAATGTTCATCATGTCAAGGGCTACATTTGTCTCATTTGGACCGAAGCTCTGCGATGACTTCCTGAAGAGTTATTGCCCTTGACGCGTTTCAGAATTGGTTTTTTCGTATAGCTTTTAAAACTTTACAGATAGTATGATCATGTAACATATCTAATTAATCAGCAAGGAGAGCCCTTCAATTTGATCCCAAGGTCAAAGGTCATCAAGGTCATCGGTCAAGGTCATGGCCATTTTTTACGTTTTTTAATCGTAAAATCATTAAAACGATTAGAAATTGCTACTCTAATATATTGGAGACAATGTGCATCTCATCAAGATGATTTGAAACAAGTGACATGACAAAAGATAACACTAAACACAACATTGACTGGGAAAGACCTTGCAATTGTTCTCTGAACAATTGTCTTTTTAATTATTCTTATTCTTTTTTTTTTCCGCCGTCTGTTTTTTACTTTGCCAAAAACAGTTCGCGACATATCGTTTTGATACTTTATACAATAAACCAATTAGCCGTTTTGATACTTTATGCAATAAACCAATTAGCGAAAAGCTTTTTTTATTACAGAGTTATCTCCCCGACTGCCGTTTTTCTTGTTATCAGTTAAACTCAGAAACCGTAACCGATATCAAAATTCTGAATGGAGGAAATTGTTTCTTTCATCATCAGGATGATTTGTCCTGCAAAAAAATTTTTTGGGGTCGCGACCCCGGTTACGCGTTTTTGACCTCTAATTTTGTCGATTTCTCAAAGTTATCCGAATTTGATGAAATTTGGTATCCAGGTAGCTTTAATGACCCTGATTACAAATCTGGGGTCAAAAAAATTTTTTGTCCGCCATTTTGAAAATGGCCGCCATTCGAAATTTTGTTATCGCGATATCTCGGAAACGATAAAAAATTTATGAAAACATTGTGTTGCAAAAATACTTCTCTCATAAAGATCTACATTCCTGGTTGGTCAAAAAAATATTCGGCCGCCATTTTCAAAATGGCCGCCATTCGAAATTTTGTTATCGCGATATTTCGGAAACGATAAAAAAATTTTTAAAAAGACTGTGTTGCAAAAATACTCCTCTCATAAAGATCTACATTTTAGGTTGGTCAAAAAAAAATTTTCGTCCGCCATTTTCAAAATGGCCGCCATTCGAAATTTTGTTATCGCGATATCTCGGAAACGATAAAAAATTTATGAAAACATTGTGTTGCAAAAATACTCCTCTCATAAAGATCTACATTTCTGGTTGGTCAAAAAAAAATTTTCGTCCGCCATTTTCAAAATGGCCGCCATTCGAAATTTTGTTATCGCTATATCTCGGAAATGATAAACATTTTATGAAAACATTGTGTTGCAAAAATACTACCTTCATAAAGATCTACATTTCTGGTTGGTAAAAAAAAATTTCATCCGCCATTTTCAAAATGGCCGCCATTCGAAATTTTCTTATCGCGATATCTCGGAAGCGATAAATAATTTATGAAAACATTGTGTTGCAAAAATACTCCTCTCATTAAGATCTACATTTCTGTTTGGTCAAATAAAATTTTCGTCCGCCATTTTCAAAATGGCCGCCATTCGAAATTTTTTTATAGCGATATCTCGGAAACGATAAAAAATTTATGAAAACATTGTGTTGCAAAAATACTCCTCTCATAAAGATCTACATTTTAGGTTGGTCAAAAAAAAATTTTGTCCGCCATTTTCAAAATGGCCGCCATTCGAAATTTTGTTATCGCGATATCTCGGAAACGATAAAAAATTTATGAAAACATTGTGTTGCAAAAATACTCCTCTCATTAAGATCTACATTTCTGGTTGGTCAAAAAAAAATTTCGTCCGCCATTTTCAAAATGGCCGCCATTCGAAATTTTGTTATCGCTATATCTCGGAAACGATAAACATTTTATGAAAACATTTTGTTGCAAAAATACTCCTCTCATAAAAATCTACATTTCTGGTTGGTCAAAAAAAAATTTTCGGCCACCATTTTCAAAATGGCCGCCATTCGAAATTTTGTTATTGTGATATTTCGGAAACGATAAAAAATTTATAAAAAACATTGTGTTGCAAAAATACTCCTCTCATTAAGATCTACATTTTAGGTTGGTCAAAAAAAATTTTTCGTCCGCCATTTTCAAAATGGCCGCCATTCGAAATTTTGTTATCGCGATATCTCGGAAACGATAAAAAATTTATGAAAACATTGTGTTGCAAAAATACTCCTCTCATAAAGATCTACATTTCTGGTCGGTCAAAAAAAATTTTCGTCCGCCATTCGAAATTTTGTTATCACGGTATCTCGGAAACGATAAAAAATTTATGAAAACATTGTGTTGCAAAAATACTCCTCTCATGAAGATCTACATTTCTGGTCGGTAAAAAAAAACAAATTTTCGTCGGCCATTTTCAAAATGGCCGCCATCTGAAATTTTGTTATCGCGATATCTTGGAAAGGATAAAAAATTTATGAAAACACTATGTTTCAAAAATACTCCCCTTGTTAACATCGTCATTTATGGTTGGCCAAACATTAGACATAACGAAACATAACATTGACGGGGAAAGACCTTGCAATTGTTCTCTGAACAATTGACTTTTTAATTATTATTATTATTTATTCGTATTATTTTAATTCTTTTTTTTCTTCCAACATTTGCCGAAAAGTCTTAAAAGATATCACTTTGATACTTGGTACCATTATTCAGAAATGGCTGGAATAGACCTGACTGACCCTGTGAAGCCGATCTATTTTTAGTAACAGAGTTACATCACCAAATATAGTAAACCTTGTTAGCAGATGAACTCGGAATCCATAAAAGATAGCTGATGAAGTGTAATTAGAAAAATGTTTGTAAGGTCATGACAAAGATTTGTTACATTTGGTCCGAAATTGTCCAATTAATCATTGTGGAGTTATGCCCCTCAAAATTTGATCCTTTTTTAACTGATTTTCTCCCAAACCGGAAGTGATAGAGACATGAAACCTTTACCATTGTTCTTGGTTCCCCAGGGGCTACTTGAAAAGGTCAAAGTCAAAGGTCATCGGTGACCTTTATTTTGACCTCTAGGCTTGTTAGCGGATGAACTCGGAAACCCTAACAGATGGCTGATGAAATGTAATGGAGAGAATGTGTGTCACGTTGAGATCTACATTTGTTACATGGGTCCAAAATCATTGGACCAACCGTTTTGGGACTATGGACCATAAACTGATTTTCGACGTCTAAATTTGGGGTATTGCTTATAGCTCAAATACCATCGAAGATACAAACATATATTCAACACAAAAAATGCTCAGGTAGACTTGACCTTCAAAATGACGTCAAGGTCAAATGTCAAGGTCACATTGAAAAAATGTATTTCACGTTAAAGAGTCCATAAATATACATATTAAGCTTAGAATGTTGGTTTTCCCAATGAATCAATAATGAGAACTTTCTGACGCAACTTTGGGAAAGACCTATCAATTGTTCTTCGAACAATTGACGTACTAGTTCTTTTTGAATTTCTATTTCAGATGTTTGAATGCCGCCAAAAGTTTCCAAAACGGATCCATCAAAAAATGTCTTTTCTTTAACCAAATTATGTACCATCACACTTTGAATTTCAAATTTTCTCATTCCAAATTTGACGTTAAATTTTAAATGTTTTCCTAAAACAATCAATCCATCCTTTTTAGCTTCTTAAAATTCACCACCTGACACGGAGACAGAAGCTTTGTTAACATTTTCAAGCTTCCTTCAATCATATCCAAAGGTTCCTCTAAACTTTTTCTCGTCATAGCATTGGCTGTGATTTAGATGCAGTACCAGTATCGAAACAATGTTCCACTGGTTGATATGACATTCTATGACGTATATTTATAAAGAAAACTTTGTCTTGGATTTTTTATTTTGAGACTTATTGCTTAAATCATGATCATCCGGTGTTTTTAATGTAAATCAGTAATTAATTACAATGAAAGACGGTAATGTTAATTGATCAGTATACATCAATAAAACAATGATTAATATTTATTACAATTAATAAGCCGTGCAGTAAACATGATATATGTGTCAGTTTTATAATATTTCTTTTGAAGTTGCGTGGTCTTAATATTGATTTTGTCATTAAACTGATAAAACTGTACAAATACAACAACATGGCGGACCACTCATGGTTTGTTCCCCTGTGTACAAGTTTCTATTATTTGCTCATGGTATATTAAACAGCTTCTTTTGTTTTATATATTTTTTGTTTAAAAACGATCCACAAAAACTTAAAAATAGACTAAAATAGTCTAAATATACCTTCATTATTTCAGGACGTTTAAAATAAGCACTACTTTATATTTTCAAATGAAGATTTTACTGATTTAGAAATAAGAGACCAGATAATACGCATTTTGTGATTGTCTTCGTTTATATGTTTTGTAATTCTCCTCTTTTAGTCTTTTTGTTGGGTAACCGATGACTTGTTGTAAAAACCCTTTGCCAGTTAATCGATCCCGCATCCATGGGTGTATATGAAGCTTGTTTCGACATTTAGCAATGAATTAGGCTGAAACCATGGCAAGGGATCGTCTTGAGCTTTCTTGGAGGTATGAGTAAAGCTAATTGTTGAAGGCTTAACGGCGACTTCGTGATTAAGAACAACGATGAAAGCGTTATTTCATTGTTTTTTTTTACAAGTTGTATAGTCTGATGTGCATTTATTCCATATCCTTTCATTTTTTACTAAAAGAGACCAACACAATTAAAGTAGTGATGAGAAAGTATAAATGAGGTGAACGTATCGAGATAGAATTTTTTCTGCACTAAGACACCTACATTGACGGATTGGCTGTCTGCAGAACATACTAGAATATCGGTACTTATTTGTTTTCTCCTATTACATATTTAATTACTCTTATTTCTATGCCATGGTCAACACTATTGTGTATTATCTGTGTTTTATTTAGCTTTGTTTAATCAAGGACTTATAATGGGAAGAATATGCAACTCGTACACAATCCATTTTGCATGTTTGATTTGCATTCACTTTGCAGCTAACTACTAAAAAAGTTTTGCAATGATTTTAATAAAATGATGTTTTCCTGAAAGCTGAAACATTTTTACGTGGTTAGAGTAAATTTTGTTTTATTATAGCAAGTACTTTCTTCAATACAAGCAATTGAAATTTGTAATTAAGTAAAAAATCATTGTTTTTTATCACTTCCGGTTTACATCGGTAAAAATTGCACCACAATTTTCACCTAAAGGCTTTAAAAGTAGTTATACGTCCTTGGTTTAATAATGCCATAAGCATTTCTTCCGTCAACAACCAACGAATTTTTCTCCATCACACTTCATTACCTATCTCTTACGCTTGACGATTTATTTCTGACCATATATCTTTTGGGCGTTTCTACAAATTCCTCAGTCCCAAAGAGACGGGGTTGTGCACTGTTGAGCCCGTAAGTGTAATCCTTACCTTAAATGTAATCCGATTACACTTAAGGTTAAGCACCACCTCTTAATGTAATCCCGATTACATTTACGGTTGCAGGACCTCCCTTATTTGTAACCGATTACAATTAAGGGAGATAGTGTACATATGCCTACAGTACCTACCGTAATTGTAGTTTACAATTTGCAATTTTTATGATTTGCATAAAAACTTTTAGGCAGAACATTGTTTAACATTGAAATAATTTAGAAAGTTAAAAGTAGCAAGAAAATGGTTGTTTCTGTTTAAAGTTGCTCACATTGAATATTGTTTCCTTAGAGAGTGTGTCCGAAATTATTAATATGACCCCTCCTAAACAGGGCTGACCCCGATGGATCCCTTGAATATAGAAATAGGACGCAGTATCCTAGGCTGTTGGGTACAACCCCTCCTAAACTAAATGTTCGTTGTTGTGCGGGATGAATGAATACCTAACTCATCTTTCGGATGGAATGCAAACTCATGTCCTCGTGTTGGTACAGATGCCATGCTACCTACACGTTATAGACTATGCTAACTCTTTTGAATGGTACGTAGGTGATCGGTTGAAAGTTTTGATGTTTCCCTACTTTTTTGTGGCAATATAAATTTCCTGTTCCCCAACCCCAATTGATTATTCATTTACAAATTTGTTCTCGTCTTGATATAGCTAAATATTGCTAATTTGACGTTCAAAAATATCTAAATAAGTCGAGAGGAAATCGAATTGTCAGTCAAAACAAATAATCGATTCATATAGACCCGAATGGACCCAGTAATAATGACAGACACACAAAGCAAAACTAATAAAACAAGATGAAAATCACGGACTCCACAAAAAACCGGGAGTGAACGCAGGTTCAACATCAACCCTTAAATGTAATACTTACCGTAAATGTATCAATAACAACTATAACCCTTTTTCACTATCCCGTTACCTGACCTAAATCAACAAAGTCAAAGAGATAAAGAGCCAATGCAGGTAGACCACTACTTATAAAACTATTTCCTGAACGGTAAAAGGATTATACAAAACCATGCAGAGGAAAAAATCCAGAGATTTGGAGCTCCTAGTTAATCGTAGGGAAAGTCATTTTCCAGTTGGCCACATGACGTCACGACATTTTAGCGAGAGGCGTCATTCGCCATACTGTATTTGTCTCGCCCGCGAGAAAAAGTAGCCGAAAGTTGGACATAGGCGTGCAAAGTATGACGAAGGCGGCGGCTGTGGCGTCGTTAACTTTTACTAAATACGGGATAGATTGAAAACCCTTTTATGTAGGAACATCTTATTTAGTACAGTGGTAGTACAATTTAAGTGCTACCTGATGGACACAAAATTATGTGACTTTTATTTCACAATCTAGTGACCAGGTTAATTTTTTTTCAGATTACATCCATTCCTCAATGCCTATAGGTGGTAGGTCAATGATATATGGTATGTAGGTTGGTCTTGGTTAGTTCATGTGAGTCTGTTATATGACTTTTGTCCTTGACCTCGATTTCATGGTCTAGTGACCAGGTTAATTTTTTCTGATTATACCCATTTCTCAACAACTATTAGTGGTAGGTTAATGATATTTGGTATGTAGCTCGGTCATGTGTAGTACATGTCAGTCTGATATGTTACTTTTGCCCTTGACCTCACTTTCACAGTCTACTGACCAGGTTAACTTTCTCTGATTTGTTCTATTTCTCAATTAATACAAGTGTTAGGTCAATAAAATCATTTATGAAGGTTGGTCTGAAGTAGTACATTTCAGTCTGGCGTGTGATTTTTGTCCCTGAGCTGCTAAATGAAGGTTTAGTAACCATGTTTATTTTCTTTAGATTAGATCCATTTCTCGACATTTATTAGTGGTAGATCAATAATATTTTGTATGTCACTTGGTTTGGGTAGTTTATGTCAGTCTGGTATAAGATTTTGGCCCTTGACCTCAATTTCCCAGTCTATTGATCAAACACTTTACGTTTCTCTGATCAGATACATTTCTTAATAACTGAAATTTGTGTAATTTAGGTTAATTTTTGTAGTATATTTACTCATTCCCTTTGCAATTTAGACACCTATTTGGGTCCACACTTGTTGTGAATTTGCAGTCAGTGGTGAAGCACATAAAAACAACTTCGTCAGTGAAATCGGATTTGTGATTCGTTTTGGCAAGTTTCTGAGATATACAAATATATTATAATTCATTGACGATACAAGGGAATAGTGACATATTTGAATTCTATTCTTATACGATTTGAATTTTGCGCCAATATTAATAGCGTTGGAGTAGATACGATATATCACGATACTTCCCGTAGCTTTGAATCTCTGGAATTAGTGTCTCTGACAAAACTGCATTTAAAAAGATTTGTAAAGATGTCGCATCGTCCTCAATATTGAACAACAGTAGCATTATACACGAAACTCTTTGCAGGATTTGGCAAGGAAGCATCAGGTATTTCCGTACAAATCCCAGTATCGATGAAAAACAGTCTGACCCGATAAATGAAAGAATTTATTTTGTTGCTGTCTGATCATCTTAGATTGAAGGAATGAGTCGAAGGAATATGCATGCAGATAGTGATTTTGTGATTCGAGCTAACATAAGTCAACCCATCCTGGTCACCTTTCCTGTAATAGTTTATCCTGACCTTTTTTTTATCTCCCCGTTCTTTTAGAGGGGAAGAGGGGGTCTGATCTCGGATTCACGTGAAAATAATGACCAAATCCTGATTTTTCCAGTAAATAAATGACTTAATCCTGATCCCGAAAAATGAAGATTGCTTTTCCGTTTATCATTGGTATTGTTGTTAATCCCGAATCAGCCCGTTGATCATAAAACAGCTAATCACAGTCCCGAAAAAGATCCTTCCGTCCCCCCATTTTTCGATTCCATTACAACGGTTATCATTAGGAAAATCTTAACTCTTAGAATAGTGTCTACAAATCTTTAACATCCTGTTTGTATTTCAAGCGATTCTTAGCTACTTGATTTATCCCCATGGAAACGCTAGCAATTATGGTATTTCTAGAATAAAAAAACAAAATTTGGTCGTTAGAAATTGGTCGCTAGAAATAATATGCATTATGGTTCTTTTCGATATGCCTTTAATTTTGGTTTTTAGATAAATTTCTCGCTAGAAAATTGGTCGCTAGAAATTGATCGCTAGCTTGAGTCAGGTTAAAAATATTGTTTAAAAGTCAGAATTTCTATCATTTTCATACAATTCCGTCTACTTCTCCGTTTTAGGGAATTGAAAGCTTTAGAACAATTTTTACATTTCTTTTGTATAATATTTTGAAACAATTCTGAACACTTTTCTGTGCCCATTTTGTTTCCATGATAATGATGGCTATTTAAAACAAGAGGCTCTTAAGAGACTGTATCAGTCACCTGGGCCATGGATGACACAATAAGTCAAAATAATCACAACGTTTAAGGGTCTCATTTTCAAATTTGATTGGTCTCATTTTGAAGTTTGCTGATGTTATATGATCCAAAATTAACCTATGTTCCCCATTGGCAGTTATTTTTTATGGGGCGAAGACTGACTGTCACCTTTCTTGAAGAAAACCATGTACGGATCATTGTGCCTCACTTCGGTTCCAATTGGCATAGTATTTTCAGAGGATATCTTTGAATGATTTCCAAGGGGGTCCAAGGTTAACAATGTTCCCCGCTGACTGCCATCCTGGATGCTATGCGGACATGCCAGACACATTTTATGAAGGGGACCAAGTAAGGACCATTGTGATTCCAATTGGCCATGTACTTTCATCAAAATTGCAGGGCAGATAGATCTCGTCATTCTGAACAATTCTACTCCATGTCAAATTTTTTATGTCTGCAACGGTTTTGAAGTTATTTGCCAAAAACAGCAATTTACCTCTATGTTCTATTTTTAGTAACAGAGGCCATGTTGTTTAGTCTTCGGACTGACCGAACATATCTTTTAAACTACATACCCTGGTGATGATCCAGGATAAGTTTGGATTAAATTGGCTTAGTGGTTTCAGAGAAGATGATTTTTGAAGAAAAGTTTACGACGGACGAACGGATGACGGACGCCAAGTGATGGCAAAAGCTTACCCTGGCATGGTCAGGAGAGCTAACAAATATGACTCATCATAATCATGCTATGGCTGAGCACGTTTCCTTATCTTAAAGCGCTGTAAATTGTAAACTTACTCCGATGGATTACAATTACGTTAGGTACTGCAGGCATATGTACACTATCTCCCTTAATTGTAATCGGTTACAATAAAGGGTGGTCCTGCAACCGTAAATGTAACCGGGATTGCATTTAAGGGTGTGCTTAACCTTAAGTGTAATCGGATTACAATTAAGGTAAGGATTACACTTAAGGGCTCAACAGTGCACTAATCTATCATCAATGCTCAACAACTCCATCAAACTTCATCGCTGTGTCTCGTTCCAATTAGACACTTCTTGTCCAAGAAAAAAAAATTCTGTTACGAAAACTCTTATGTAAAACATTTTCGTAAAGTAAGGGATGTGAAATACCAGCCTTGATTAGATGTTTACAGGTTGCATTGTATTTATGAACTAAGCCTTTATATCGATGATAAAATTTAGTAAAGGCAGAGACATATAATTAAAGAGATTGGCAACATGACGAATTCTCGTGAAATCACGCCGCCATCGAGACTTCGATAAAACTCCCACTTCACAAAAATAAATCGCTAATATCTCGATAAAATATGAAAATATCATAATAAAACTATCTAAACTCTACCAACAAGGTAAAATACTTTCCAGTTTTCATAACTAGGAAGTTGTAATCATGGAAATAAAAGAGTAGTTTCAAAAGTAAACAAGGCACACCACGCTCTTCGTCGTCAGATTTCCACATGAAGTCTCCGCTTTATTTGCCAATATCATTTTTGTTAATCAATATTTTAAATTCAAATTTTCTAAACTATACTTTAAATTGATTAAGAAAAACAATTCACTTTTCGGTTTAGAAGTATGTCAACTGAATAAAAAGTATTATATGAAGTTCTGATGTAGCCGTACCATGTTTGTTGTGATTAATTTGGGGTGATAGTAGAGTTGCCAATCTCTGTAATTATATGTCTCTGGTAAAGGTTTTAACTAGTTTGTGATAACGAAAACCCTGATGTAATAGTTTTTCAGTTACATGTATTAAAAGATTCCGTTCATTACAATCGCAAACGTTATTACATATTCGAGCAAATCAAACAAGTTGAGATATGTAAACACCATATGATGGCGCTAATGGAACATCGCCATCCAGAAATGGATAATTAACTATGGGAAAAGAAAAATCATCCCTTTTGTCATAAATTTTAGTATCTAATTTACCATTCGTTATATCAAAATAGATGTCTAAGAACGGACAATGATGATTATCAGAATTGGCTTTATTCAAAGTAAGTTCTTTAGGGTAGATGTCCTTATAATACGTATTGAAGTCATTATTATTCTAAGTTAAAATATCATCCAAATATCGGAAAGTGTTGTTAAACTTTTCAATTAAATGCTGTTTAGATGGGTCTTTGCTGATGTTGGTCATAAACTGAGATTCGTAGCAGTACAAAAAGAGGTCCGCTATAAGTGGTGCACAATTGGTACCCATAGAAATTCCTATGAGTTTTTATCTTATTATTTATGAGTGCAACTTTTGAAATTCAATTCTGCAAACTATTGCAAAATTTGGCTTATACCCCGAATCACCTTAAAAACCAGAAGGATTTACCTTTGGAAAGTACCTTGGAAAGCCGTAAGTAACGGAAGTTACTGCGAATTTAGGTTCTGCATATGCGCATTTCGACAACTTATGTCTCTACAGTCCAGATAAAATCTAAATGTTTGGAAGACCATAAAATCAAAGATGTTTAAAAACTGACAGAGAACTAATAACCAATAAGAATCTAAATTTAAGCCAACATCGGCTACGGACAGAGAAACGGATTGATTAAAACTATTGGAGAATAATTAGTCAAGAGGGGTCTAAACGAAGAAAAAACGGGGGGGGGCAAAGGACATAGCTAGTATGAAGATTGTGCTGGGATTAAGAAATTGCAAGTTCATTGCTTTGGTGACAATTTCAATTTACATTCATATATCGTTTCCCAAATTCGTACATCTCATTTTCAGATAAAAAAAAGTAAACAAAACAAAGGGTTACCTAACGTAAATGACACTTATACGATCGAGAATCATATAGTCAGTAGCAAACATTACAGACCGTCACCGTTTTTACCGTTTTTGGAAGTTAACAGGATCATAGTATTTAATATAAAAATTTGCACAGTACCGGTATTTTACTGAACTTATATATGGTATATACACCGCCAGTAAATTTAATGTTTGGGCACGAGCTTGCTAAGATTTAATATAACCTTTTCTGGCCGTGTATATGCCATATAAGGCCACTACCTGACTATGTTATATAAACTGTTTTGTCTTAAACTTGTTGTTTGCTCAGTTCAGTGTCAAAGCAATATACATTTTGTTAGAATCATGCCGATACCGAGGTCAGCTTGGAATAAAACTGACTACAGTTTTTAATTCCCTTGAATTTTGTACATTATATTTAAACGCTTGAAATTTACACTACGAAAATTCCATGGTCGCCATCACGAGTTGGATAACCTGTATAATATATCTGTCACCGGATCTGTAATCTTAACTGTGGCAGTTGTCTTGTTCCTGGTTACGATTTGAGCTTCGGCCATAAAGGGTAATGCAAAAATAGCAGGAAATGCTTTTATTCAGACCATTCTCTTAATATTGCCCACTTGTCATCATTGCTTTATTACGCCAAGTTTTCTTGCAATTATCTCGATGAGTACCCTATGGTTGTTTCTATGTTTGTGCTAGTCTTCTATGAGTCTTTTTGTCGGTAAACGCATAATAGCAATTGTAAGAGTACTTTGCCAGTTATTTGTATGCCTGCATCATTGACTAACGGGGTCCCACAAAACACAAAAACATTCCGAAAATGTTGTAGCAATGTTATGCTTTTGTTCCTAGAACGTTACGGAACAACATACCTGGGATGTAAAAGTGTAGACTCCCAGTTTGGTTCCAGGAACATTGTGGGTAACGTTCTTGGAACATTGTAATAACGTTCTTGGATGGTTTAAATAACGTTAGTATTTGGATGTTGTAGGAACATACAGCAAGGACATACTCGATATGTCATTTGGATGTTATCAAGACATTATCAAAACATTATTATACAACCAGATATTTAATTCCTTCTATTAACTATTGCATTATCATACATGTATGGTACTTTTTTTTAATTCCTCTTCGTGCACATCTCAGACGTCTCCTGTTTCACTTTACAACGGAGCATCAGTTCTGGGACATATCACTTGTTGAACATGTTAAAATGCTTGTCACCTTTTATTCTATCTATAATCAAGATAATGCTCCAGTTGATCATTTTTATTCCATAAATGTAGTGATCATAGTGATGGTATGGAGTATTGCTGCTTAAACACTAACTTTTAAACAGATCCGTCGGTTTCCTTGATTCCATTTCATTAAAATATGACTTTTTCTAATTTCCTAGATAGAATTGTTACAGTTCACATTTGATAAGCCGGTAACCATAAAAATGATCAAAACAAATTTCCAGATTAATGAATACCATGTTGTTATTGCAATTTCTTTCATCCGTCTTGCAGTGTTCTTTGTAATACCTGAAATCAGAGAATTATCCACAAAGTACACAAAGTTTAAAATATGTTAAAATAATTTAATATTACTTCACTCCTTGATTTCATAACATCATTAATATGCTTCATTAATTATTGTACAAACAAATAGTTATCATTCTAATCAAATAGCTTATCAGTGAAATTAACACAGAGGGGTGCATTTCAGTGTGTACATTTATCAGTGTTTATGAGGTCAACATGTTTACCACTGTATAAAATTAAGTTTACACACTTATACACAACAGCAGAGATTTTTATTTTATCAGCAACTGTCACAAATACTTCAATAATAAATAAATACAAATAATACTTTAAATATCATTTCCCTAAATTTGTGTAGGAAAATGGGATATTCATTGGTGTTTACACAAAATAACACACAACGGTAATTGCAATATGATCGTTATGCAAATTACTGAAATAGCTTCCCGGGAATAGCTTACGGTATGCCAGTTTTATATAGTTAATGTTTTTATATTTTTTAAACTACGCTTAAACAAATGATTTATTTTTACATACTCTCCTCTTATTATTTCAAAGAAATCCCCCCTTTCCCTAGCATTTCATTGACGCACAAATAAACACAGACATTGTTTTTTTCTACATCAACAGATAAAATGCTAACAATTAATAGTTTGTTTAACTCTAAATATCTGCCGTTAAAACACTTAAAACAATGAAAAAATACTTATCTAAATTCGTTGATGTGTCTTTATGCTGTTGTGGTCCATTTGCCTCCAATGTTTCAAATATCACGGGAGATAATCCATCTGTCACGTGATGTTACCTCAGGATTTGTAATAATTTTCCACGAACCGGGACAACATATTTTGGTTTTATGTAAAAAAGGTTTTAATTCAAGATTTTACTGAATGAAATAATTAATTCAATCTATTAAAACTTTTAAGAAATGCATATGTGTAACCCCCCCACCTCCCGAAAAAAGATGACGATTTCCAGAAATGAGTGTAAAGGGGTCAGGAAATTAAGAAAACACGTTTCCTAACATCACAATACATCAGAGTTTATTTTTATGCGGAGAAGGAAAGATTTCGAACCCAGCCTACAGTGTGTGCCCGCTAGAATGTCTCTTGGATGTTCCACCAACATCTCGTTTTTATGTTATATTGTAACGTTCCAATAACATTACACCATTGAAACATTATCACAACGTTTTGCTGTAATGTTGTGATAACGTTTCGTTATAACATTGCTATTTTATGTTGTGAGAATGTTATCACGATGTTATAATCCCGGTATAACATTCTTGGGCTCAATCCGGAATGTTCTGAGAATGTTACGTGTTTACTGGGGTACATTTGTGTAGCAGTGCTCGACATTTAGCAATGAATTCCATTCAAACCGGTGCTAGGGGCTAGCTTCAACTTACTATGAGGTATGAGCATAGCTCATTGTTGAAGGCCTCATGGTGACTTCAAGATAAAGACTAACAATAAAAGCGTTATTCTATTGCTTGGTTTAATCATGTATTTGAAGAGACTTTGCCTCATTTTCATTTACTCCATATCCTTTCATTCTTGATTGACAATGTCATTTTCA
>MJUU01024920.1:1223-12594 GCA_002080025.1 Modiolus philippinarum
GACTTATTCAAGTAACTATCAATATTTGCCGATGCTATTGGATATATTCACGTAATGTGTTATGTACAATGTATCAAAAAACCAATAATTATTCAAACGAAATTAATGAAGAACAAATTATATCAAGGGATGTACATATCAATAATTTCACAATTCTCTATGTAAGTACCTCATAGACATAATAAATCTCTAACAAATTATATGCTCTTTATGTATTGGCTTTGTATATTAGTCATGTGATCAATCATCCTATCCATTACCAACACGATCGCTAACGATATACTTGACTATCTGAAACATGTCTAATAGACGTAAACACTCAAAACGAATCGCTAGACGGAGTAAGAATAGAAAACTCCGAAAATCTAGAAAACAAACAGCAATTGTTCAATATGCTAAATCATGTGTCAAAAACTTTTCAAACTACCAAATTACTGATACAGAATATGTAGTTCTATCCAAGGGTTTGAAATTTGTACCACATACAAACATGAAAGATATTAAGCCAAAATTAATGGCATCGTTCAATAGATTAGTCAGAAACATACGCTGCAAAATGAATTGGATGATGGAAGCAAATTTGACCCGCATCCATTTTATGTTTGCTCTAAGTACAAGCCACAATTGGCCTCAAACGCAATAGAAAATTATATCTAAAATACTAAACATGAAATAAGTAAAATGAAAATATGTTCTACAAAACAAAAACTGTCGAGCGAAGAATGGAAGGCGTTATTCCATCTAAAACAAAATAAAGATATTATAATTAAACCAGCAGACAAAACAAAAACCATAGTTGTACAAAATAAATCAAATTATATCAGGGAAGGAGAACGACAGCTATCACAAAAATACTATAAACAGATTGAACGTCCGAAAACAGACGAAATACTAAAAAAGGTTCAAGATATAATAAATCTATTAAAAAGAAGTGGGCTTATCGATGAGATGACATACAAATTTCTTCAAAGCAATAATAATCCATCGCCAGGGAAGATTTATTTCCTCCCTAAAATACACAAGCTTCCCAATGATGTGTTAAATTGTGAAAACAATTATAACTTCAATGACCTTCTAATACCATCAAGACCAATCGTATGTCAAATAAATTCCTGCACTGAAAGAATCGGAAGATTAGCAGATGTTTTTCTACTACCACTCGTACAAAAACAAAACACATACCTTTTAGATACTAAAGACCTTATCAACAAAATAGAATCAATAAAATGTACACAAAATGTAGTTCTGGCAACATATGACATCACATCTATGTACACAAATATGACTGTCGCAGAACTGCTCTCTGCGGTTGAAAGGGCGTTCACAAAATGCCAAGATATAGAATTTAAATTGCAATTTATTGGTGTAGAAAACATTACAAATATCCTCAAATTACAACTAGAAAACAACGAATTTGAATTTGCAGGTAAATACTACAAACAAAAGATTGGCTGTAGTATGGGATCTGTACCATCGCCTGAAATATCTGACCTACGGGCATTTGAAATAATCCAAAGTATTATTTCAAAATTCCCTCACCAAAAGCAAATTGTTTCCCACTTTAGATTTAGAGACGATGGACTAATAATATTCAATGGCTCAATTTCTGTACTAAACAAGTTCTTTGATATTGCAAACAAAGAACATGATCTTCTCAAATTTACTTACACTATGTCAACTGAAGAAGTCAACTTCCTAGACACAACTATCTACAAAGGTCATAGGTTAAAAAAAAACGGAATTTTAGATATAAAGTCTTTCAACAAACCAACAGAATCCTATGCTTACCTTCATCGGGCTTCGTCCCACTATCACAAAGTTTTCAAAGGTATTGTGAAAGGCGAAATTATTAGACAAATAAGAAACAATAGCGATCCTGAAAATCTAGCAAAAGAAATTGAACTTATAAAATACCGTTTTTCAAAAAGAGGATACAAAACCTCAGAAATCAATAAGGTTGTTAGTTCTTCAAAAGATATTAAGAGAGAAAATGTCCTCAAATACGGGACTACTAATACAAAAAATAAAAATCTTCCAATACTAGTAACCCACTACCACAGAGGACTACGCAAATTGCCAAAGATAATTAGAAAACATTGGCACTTCATCAAAAATAACTCGGAAGCAAACTCCTTATTCCCGAGACCACCTGTGATCGCTTTCAAACGAGGCAGAAACCTGTCACAGTACTTAACTTCTGCAAAAGTACATATCAACTAAATTCCAAAAGTACATATTAACTTAATTCCAATAATCGAACACTATTGAAAACCATTCCAAAATAAACAACACCATATCCTGTCCTAAAAGATCGACAATAGATCAACCCGGATGGCTGATGATGGATTGGGTAAAATCCGAAATATGGTGAATTTCATATCAAAAATTATTTTAACAAAAATAACAAAAATTATAAAAATGGAACAATTAATAAAATGAATTAAAACCAAACAATAACAATAAGGACCTTCAATCATCTTTGAAATACCATCAAGTATAAACACGGGTCAAATTGCTTGACGGCTGTGTAATGATTACTGTTACAGCTGTACTAGTTCTACACTATAAATTATCTCAAATGCCTAAAATCTAAATTACTCTATTGGCAATTACTAAGCAAATATATAAAATAAGCTGTTGACTGTTTTATCAGTTGGAAATAAATCGATACTAATGAAGAATGTCTACTAAAACAATGGTTCAACATTACAATCACCAAAAACAAGTCAGCCTTCAACTGATTCAATCAAATGAGAAAAAATTTTTACAAATTTAGGACATTTTGGTGTTGTCAATCTATATTTACTATTAAAAACAAATGTCAAATTGAGAGGTTGGTGTACGGGCCCTATGTTTCACTCTCACGGGTGTTACGCCTACGACTTTTCATTGCCACTAGGCATGAAAGTGAATCTGAACAAATCATGAACTTGCTTATTTGTGAAAAGGCTACAAATTTAAGTGCTAAGTAAAAGACCATTAGCTTCAGCAGTAAATATGGATCTAGAGAACGGTAGTCGGAGAGGAGAGTTGCTGCATGATCTCCATCTTTAGGGCCATCTGTGTTAATTTGCGAGTATTCAGGATTTCAGATATAATTTTTTCAAAGTCCTGCTTGATAACCAGAGGATGGTATCTATGCTGGACCGATCCAGCTGGCTTAACCTTTAGTATCCCAAGTGTAATCTGAAATTAGCTGGCACCAATGACTATGCCAGTGGGTGTTTGACTACTGGCTGTTAATACCACGCTAAATCCGCTTGATTCCCGGAGAGAAACCACCTGAATTCAAGTATACGTAATGTGCACGTAATTTACAAGAAATTTACAGGGTGACTCAATTTACAAGGTGGCGAAATTTACAAGGTAAATTTACGGTGGGGTGTCTAGGTCTACACCTAACTCTACAGTCTCACGTTCGAAAGGCTATATATCCATTCAGAAGACAGACTATCTCAAAAATTCACTGTCAAAAGCTTAGCGATTATTTCTTTCGCGCCCAAGAAAAAAAGCTTTGTAGTTGTATGTGAGTGAACAAACAAAACACAGGTAAAATATCTTTGAAATGAAGAAAAAACGGGGCAACTATTCCTGATTGCCACTAAAAAAAGGAAGAAATGGTCTGGGACAGGAGATTTAGCCTTCTTAATTGATTAAAGAGAAAATATGAAAATTGGAACAACTGTTCCACTACACTCCCCGCCTAATATCCTGGGGAGATTAACATAACTTTCAATAAGTATATTTACACTTATCATAGAACAAAATATGAAATAAATGAACTGTTGAATCCATCACACAGCAATATCTTTAAGTACAGCTTAAATATATACATTATGTACAGTTTTCTTCAATTAGAAGAATCATGTCCGTGATCGGACGAAGGTATGTTGTCGGTTTTCTATCGACAATCAATCTAACTTCAGTTCTTATGCTGTTTTCATCAGAAGTCTGGTAGATAACATCCACCGTTTGGTGTTCTTGTCCTACGTGTAGAAGAGTTCTCGCTTCTTCGGGGCCTTAGAAGTATTGCTAACCCGACAAAACCTGGGTATTTTTGGTGCCGTTGGGCCCTGGTCGTATGGCCCATAGCTCATATCTAGAGCTTCTCCATTGACACAGAAGACCTTCTTCCTACAATCAAGTATAACCTTTGCTTTTAGCAAAAAGTCCACCCCTAGTAACATGTCGTCTTCAACTGGGGCGACGTAGAGGTCTATTCTATACCTCGTTGTTCCTATTTGTATCACAACGGGTCCAGTGACGAATGCTTTCATACGCATCTTTTCCAGCACCATGCATGTTGAAATAACACTTTATAGACCGTTTCGGTTCGAGTGATTGCTACACACTTTCAGATACAACAGTCTCTTCGGCCGCGGTGTCAACCACCGAAATAACTGGTTTGTCGTGGATCTTTAATTCAAGGCGTAACATAGAAGATTTTCCTAGCTTGCATAATGTCGGAGCTTTTCCACGATCAATCACTGTGTATTCCTTCTGCGTCATATTACATACAGGTTCTGACTCGGTACCTGTGTCAATAGACTTTTTGGTCTCAAGTTTCGAGTTGGGTTCGATACAGTTAGCCAACTGATTCAAGTTTGACTTTGGTTCTGCACACGGGATGTCCCAGGAACTAATACTACCTCCACTAGAGTCCTCAACAGCTAGTGTTGTAGGGTACATGCCTTCTTGATTGGTAGAGACATGTCTAATCACCGGGTCTTCATGTTTTCGCTACCAGTTGTTCTGATAATTCTGTCGTCCGTTCTGATCTAAAATATTTTGTAGAGGGTGTTTCGATAATTCCCATTCATGGGCTAAGTCTTCCAGAACGGGCTTGTCCCAGTTGGTCGTCTCTGCGATTAGATCTTGAAAGAGAAGTTTCCCGTGTGTGATAACAGGAGCAAGGAGTTCAAGTGGATCGTAAATCCCGTCGATGGTTGAAAGTATCCCTCTACAAGATATTGGTTCATCATCTGAAGATATCTTGAACAGGAATTTATCAGTATTCAAGTCCCAACGTAGCCCAAGCTCAAGCTGTAATGGTTTATCATCAGCTTCTAAGTCTAATTCTTTAAATTGTGAAACTAGATCACTCACAGGAAATGGTGCCATAACTTCGGATTTCTTAGAGGCAAATATGAAAAGTCAGCGATTCTCCAATTCAAGGGTCCCCTGTTTATCCTGCAATTCCTTGTTTGCGTAGGGGCAGGAAATGAATCCGAAATGTATGTAGGAATACGGGGCAGCCTGTTTATCAATGGGTAGGGGCAGGAAATTAACTCGACATCAACATAGAATTCTCTTTTGATCGTAGGCAAGAGCTGTGTGGGTCCGAGAAGCCACTCGTTTTGATGATTTTCAAAATTTGGAATTGATCTTGTGTCCGAGTCTGAGGGATCACATTCGATTGGAATGTAGTTCCACGTTCCGGAGTACAGTTCCAGATATTTCCCGATTTTCAAGTTCTGTTGCGGATTCTGCCGCATTTTCTTGATACGTGTGCATCTCAACATTTTTGGTCAAATCCATCGTTGTTGGCAGCCGAACTTCTATGAACGTTCGTTTGGCATGAGCGTTCAGAAACTCTGTCCAAGGGGTTGTTTCTTACGTGAAACCTTGTATGCAGGTAGTGTCATCTGGACGATACTTGTCTGCTGACCCTTCGTTGGAACGTTGTTCCGATGTGATACCAAGTTGTTCCAGATTACTGCGTAGTTCCGGTAGGATACCATGTTTTGAACCTCTACTTGGGTCTCGTGTACCGTAATGCCCAGGTCTTTTGACTGGCTCGTCTGTTGCTGCGTGTGTAGAAACACCCTTATTAGCTTTGAAATACTGGCCCTGTACATCATGTTTGTCGGCGACAGGCGCAACTGTGAAATTTGCTCCGTCCCTAGCTACAAATGTGTGTTTGATATTTAGCTTTGTATTAGGATACAACTTGGTAGGACTGGTTTCTCCAACAACTACCCATCCCAAATTTAGTCGTTGAGCGAATGGTGTATTGTCATCATTGTCATCATACTTTGTAAAGAACCACACTGAGTCAAACAAGAAATACAGTGAAAATGACGCGATTAAGATGCTTGAATTTTTGATCGACAACATTTTTGTTGAATGTGGAGGCAGTGTTTTTCAACAGACAATAGGGATTCCTATGGGAACAAATTGTGCGCCACTTTTAGCTGACCTTTTCCTTTTTTCGTATGAAGCAAAGTTTTTACAAGGGCTGATAGAACAGAAACAAAAACAATTAGCCCAGACTTTTAATTTCAGCTTCAGATATATAGACGATGTACTTTCTCTTAATAACCCAAGATTTAAAGAATATTTACATCGTATCTACCCCAATGAACTTGAAATTAAAGAGACAAGCCATACACCCGATTCTGCTTCCTACCTTGACCTTTTGTTATTCATTGACGAACATGGACGTCTGAAATTTAGATTATATGACAAACGTGATGATTTTGACTTTCCAATTGTGAACTTTCCCTTTCTCTGCAGCAATATACCTGCATCCTCAGCATATGTAGTTTATATTTCACAGTTGATTCGTTACTTTAGAGCGTGCAGTACATATAGTGACTTTGTGGAAAGAGCAAAAGCACTGTCACAAAAACTGCTGAGTCAGGGATATGTTCAGCCTTTGCTACTTTCGTCTCTTCAGAAATTCTATGGCCGTCACCACGACATCATAGATAGATATGAAATGTCAGTGTCACAAATAAAAACTGACATTTTCAGCTAGATTGGCGTCTTCCCGGATTTGACATTACCGGTTTTGACTTTACCCTGGATTGACCCATTGACAGTGTGACGGGTGCTGTGCACAGAGCAGGACATGCTTACCCTTCCGGAGCACCTGATGTCACTCTTGTTTTTTGAGAGTTCACACTGTTGGTGCTTTAGTTTTTTGTTTTGTATATGTAATGTTTGTGTGTTTTGTGGTCATGTGGTGTCTTTGGTCTTCCGTCTTTTGGTGTTCTTGCTTTTGCCTTGTATATGGACTTTGATTTGTGTAATTTTGTGCTTTGTTCCTTCGGTATTCTACTGCCGTTGTTTTGGATCTGTCCGCTGATCGAGTACTTGGTGTGCTACAGTAGGATGCCGTCCAATCAACAACATTATCTTGCAACTGTTATCAATTGGTTGTAGTTGGCAAGAAATGTCTTTCAAGTGCGAGTGGTTCTGTGTATCTTACAGTGTCGGGATTTCATTCCATTTGAATATTATTTCATTCAAGGAGAGATGGTAGATCAAAATGTGCATTGCCGTCCAGTGATTCCAGAATGAAGTTCCTTCTCTACTGACCTGAGGTCAGAACTGATGTCAAGCTGTGCCTGACGGGTTGTTCTTGTACAGTGAACAAGCTGAAGAACTCTGATGAAGCCAAAGACCTGTTGCTTTGTAGCGTATAACTTGACAATCTACCGGGCTCATCCTTGTGGTATACATTCACTGGTAATATTTTGGCACATGACTTGCCACTGTACAAAATTCCATTCTTTTGCACAGGTGAACGGGGTTGAAACGTCGACCTCTTGGATTTCACAATGTTCAATGCAGTAGGGTGCGATTCGTGGCCATAGTCTTTGCACTTGACGTTTGCTGAGCAATTACGACTGATATGAGCCGTTGACTCGCAACACTTGTAGCATACGTTACTCTCTTTGGGCAATTTCTTGCGTTCCTCTAGGGATTTTGCTTTGAAACCCCTGCACTCATTCAATGGGTATTTCACTTTGTGTAGGATACATACATCTAGGGTCTCTTCACTGGATGTTACATCCGTATTTCTGTCTATCTCTGTCATGTGTGCAGTGATTTTAGGTCTACTTATAGATTGCTGCTGAGTAGCTGGCTTCTTGGTGATTTGGTCATCATAGTCCACGAAGGGGTCGTTCTTTAGCGTGCACATTTCATATGAAATCGCAAAATTCCGTGAATGGCGGGAATGGTACATTATGTCTGACATAATATCTGACTGCCCTCTCGCTCCATTTCTCATGGAACCCATAGGGTAATTTACCGACTATTGGTTTCACCCCCAACGACGAGTCGAAGTATGCCAGCGAATGCTGGATTTCTCTTGGCAAACTGGATCTCAGTTAGGATGTTGTGTAGGTCATATAGACGCCTAGACTCTTTTTTCGTTTGTTTCGGAAATTTATCCAACTTCTGTTTCAATGAAGCCTCTAACATCTCGGGCGGGCCATATAATTTATCTAGACGTGTCCACAGTTCCTTTTAACCAAAGGACGGATTATCAGCACTACACATTTGTATGCTTTCACATGTTTAGACGATTCTGGTCCAAACCATTTAATCATGAGGTTTAGCTGTTTTCTTTCAGAAACACCTGATTCTTCAATCGTAGCTAAGAAGTTTGATTTCCAACCCAGATAATTCTCTGGGTTGTCTTTAAACTTTGTAAGTCCGGTAGATAGGGTCTCTCTCTGTAGCAATAACTTTGTCACATCCTGTGTCTGGTCACGACTTGGTCTACTTTGACCAGAAAATGGCATATCTGTAAATGGTGCATGTTGCACTGCTCGTGTGAACGTGGGTGCAGTGGCATCTAAGGTTGATGTAACGGGTCGAGTACCTGATTAAACGGGAATTGTTTTCGTTGAAGGGTCATAACTTTTTGATATAGACATTTTTGATTTAACAACTGGGTTATGAAACCCTGACCAAGCTGACGTCACTTGGGCTATACAATAGTTGGGGTTGCCATGGTTTACTCTGCTGAGTTGAAGCTTGGTTATTTGCGGGATATCCCATCAAACATCAATTGGGGTCGGGTTTCAGGGATTGTGTAGGTGACAGTTTTAGATTTTGTCACTTCTGGTTGGATATGACTCATTTTATCCTGTTCTGTTAACCTGGGGAAATTTTTTCTCAGGCGTGTTCATATTCTCATGAACTTCCGGTTTAACAACAGTAGCCTGATCGACAATAAACTCCTTCAATCTCAGCGTAGGGCCTATGGTCTGTTGTGGTATAACATCATCCAGCTCATGACTGTGGCTGTCCCCGTCTTCGAGCTCGAGAGCTCGTGCCTCGGCCTCGACGACAGCTGCCTCCTGTTCTACTGCTAACAGATGGCGACAGCTGCCTCCTGTTCTACTGCTAACAGGTCTATAGTTCTACTTTGAACTCAGTTTGTTTACGTTAAGATTCGGCCTGTTTAAGTTTGGCGTGTTGTTCTAGTTCGGCCTGCTGTATTTCGGACTGTTCATTCAACTCGGCCTGTTGTTTTAAAAGTTGGGCCTGGTTTCGAGCAAAGAGCATTTTAGCTCCTTCTTCTTTTGTCCGTTTTTGTTTTGCCGAGCTTCCGGTGCTTGTCGAATAAGCTTGTCGAATAATATGTGATTTCAATGATGTATATTTAGAGGAAACTGTTATCGTGGCTGTAGACGATGTTGTGGCTAGTTCGGCACTGATATTCTGCAGCTGTTCCCCAGCATCGTCGTATACCCTCTGGTTTAGGTCCAAGAGACCAGGTCTCTGTTAGCCTCGGTAGTACGGCGACTTTGTAAAAATTCAACATAGATGTCGGACTGTCGTTGACATTTTCCGAAAGCGGAAATAAGACACCTTTCAAGGCTCTGTACGGCGCTTTTATATGTCATATCGGGCTTACCTCCCCAACGAAGTACTGAACTATATCCCAGAGAGAGGTAAGTTTATCAATATGTTTTTCTTGTTGTTCTCTGAAGAGTTCATTCCCATTTTCGGTAAAAGTCCGTATTCTAGGTTCCGAGGGAACCTCCGTTAGTTCATGCATCTGAACGGGGGAATGTCCCCGGTAGTATTAAGAGGGCTGGTGATCACCTGGTCATGTTCATGTGTGGCGATGGCGTCCTCGGTTGACGTACTGTCAGTGTACATGACGAATGTGCTAGATAACCAGACAGATACTCGTAAATTTGATCCAGCTATCTTAACCTTTAGTATCCCAAGTGGAATCTATAATTAGCTGGTACCAAGACTATGCCAGTGTGTGTTTGACTACTGGCTGTTAATACCACGCAAAATCCGTTTGATCCCCGGAGAGATACCACCTTAACTCATGTATACGTAATGTGCACGTAATTTACAAGAAATTTACATGGCGAGTCATTTTACAAGGTGGCGAAATTTACAAGGCGGCTAAATTTATAGGGTAAATTCACGCCTGGGGTGTCTAGGTTTACAGTCTCACGTTAGAAAGGCTATATATCCATTCAGAAGAGAGAAAAAAATACACCGTCAAAATTTTATAGTTATTTCTTTCGCGCCTTTTTGTAGTTGTATATGAGTGTACAAACAAAACACAGGTAAATATCTTTGACGTACAATGCTTAAAACATCTATAACGATTGATTAAAAAGTCAGACCCCAACGTTCAGTGAGCAAAAACAAGTAAATCAACTCATAAAATACAGCTAAGAAATGAAAAAAACGGGGCAATTATTCCTGCTTGCCACTAAAAAAGGGAAGAAATGGTCTGGGGCAGGACATTTATCCTTCTTAATTGATTAAACAGAAAATATAAAATTTGGAACAACTGTTCCACTACAGTAACAGAGTTTTTAAGAATTAAATGTTAGTTTAAGGTTCAGCCAGTGAGGTTTATGGGAGTTCCTACTGATGCTATTTCATCCAAATTTATACAAGCAGATTACCCGAATCCTAAACCTCTTAATGTCGACTCCATTCGGTAGTATACGCAAAATAATTCCCTTTTTTCGTAGGATTAGCCATTATGCTGTATGTACATTAACTGGTGTTCAAGTCGTGTAGTCATGGTTTCTAAGTAGGCTGTTTTACATTGGTTTACCATAATTGCTGTCTTTGTTGCATTACATCAACTTCTTGGGTAGTTTGCGCTTTCATCTAAAACATTAGTACTTAATTTAACTCTTTTACCCTAACTATTACAATTCCCTAGACCAGTGTACGTAATACTTCTTTGTTTATTTTTTCTCCTTTTCTACCGATTTATTTTCTCATTCCCATTTTTTTAAAATGTTATTCTCGTATTGTCAGAGTGATTCGTTTATTAATTTATGAACGTAACCTTACTATCACAGCCAAACTTTTACAACAGGGTTACAGATTCCATAAGTTGTTGAATACATTTAAGAAGTTTTATATTAGATATGAACATTTGATATCTAAATATGGCGTCACTGGTAAACAGCTTATTACAAAGGGCATTTCTGATCCTCGTTTTTACTATAATGTTGTTAAAAAATGCCAGAAATTGATTAAAAATCCAGAAAAGCTGGGACGTAACTTACATTCTTTACGTAATAGGGGATATCGACAAGATATACTGCTTGCATCCGTTAAATTAGCTTTGAGACCTAAT
>MJUU01024920.1:12604-30836 GCA_002080025.1 Modiolus philippinarum
ACCTGAAAATTTTGCACACACACACTGGCCTTTCACTGATACTGCCGATGTCTACTGAAATTTATGATGATTCTTGACCAAACCCTTCGGGAAGTTTTGAGTTTGATTTTTCTTCCGTAGTGCGACAGTGTTCTACCAGCAGACTAGGCTCCTTGAGCTAGCCGGCAGTTTAGCGGCGAGCACCCCTTGACCCATCTTTCAATTTACGTATTGTTTTTTTCTTTCCTTTCAAGATTGTGGTCATGGAGTTAGTAGTCTACCTGTATTGGGTTTTATTCGTATGTTTTTTTATACTATATGGAAACGGGACAGATAAAAGGGAGGTTTGGGTGCCCATAAACCGGTTTAACCCTACCGCTGGCTTTTGCTAGTGCCGGTACCAAGTCCGGCTGTCCCGAGTTCCTATTGATTTCTACGTTTCTCTCTTGTCTTATTCTTTTTTTTTTCTTTTGTAGTTCCATGACAGAATATGGCATGTCTCACAAAAGAATTTAGAAAATGAAAATTCCAAATATTTTGGTATTGGCTGCATTTTTCTTGGGGGGGGGGGGGCATTAGTTGTCAAAATAGGTACATGCAGTATCCAAATTCATTAGATGTACCATTGTTTCAATCAAGACGGGAAAGTTTACAGGGTTTAAAATTTTGATGTCAATCTAACGTTGACATACAAATTCGGCACAGAAAAGATTAATCCGTTGAAAAATATAAAAAATGTATAAAAACAAAGACCTTAAGAAGGAAATTATTACAATGAAAATATCCACTAATAAGATATTTTTCAATTGGAAAATTCTTAACAGCTGTATTTGTTTCAGTTACGGACATGAAGAGAATGCAGCTTTATATAAAGTTTTTTTATCGTAGAATTCAATTGTACATAATTTAGATTATTTGTTGTTATTCATGGGGAAAATAAAGGGGGTTAAACATTCTTTCCAAATATTTTTATACACGTATATGACATTTTAGTATTGTTGTGATGTACTTTTATACAAATGTTCAAATATAGGCATCTTAAGTGTAAGGTTTAATTAAGATTTACATTAAGATGTGCACATTTCAGATATTCAGGGTTGATAGCGGGGTCAGATAACCTGTCCATTTAAAGGAGACCCTGATTCTGATACATTAACAGCTTTCATCGTTTTTTATTTCTCATGTAATTAAATAAAATTATTTCAATTTTGATTTCTCATGTAATGAAATAAAATTATTTCAAGTTTTATTTCTCATGTAATGAAATAAAATTATTTCAATTTTAATTTCTCATGTAATGAAATAAAATTATTTCAATTTTTATTTCTCATGTAATGAAATAAAATTATTTCAATTTTTATTGTACCAATCAATTATATTTTATTGTACTGTTTATAAGGGTTGGTATATCCCTGCAACATAACATGTAAATGTTAAGACAGGGCTTCTAAATTAAAACCGTATTGTTCGGACGTGATTACATGTAAACGAATCTTGTTACCAAGCACCATTATATCTAAATAGCAAATAAAATCAAATCAAAATTGGAATAAAATTTTTTTTAAAAAAGTAGTATTTTAGTGATTCTTCCCTCTCCTCGGGACCATAAATAGAGTCCTGAAATCCGTTAGCATGTCATACGGGGGATTTTGACTACGACTTCGTAACGCATCTTAAAACTTTTGTTGGTGTTTTCAACTAGAATGTAGGTTTTCTTACGAGTACTTTTATGAGAACTAATGAAAGCCCCGACGGAGCTGAAACTCGTAAACCCTGAAAAACTTCACTTCATACCTTTGCAGTCATCCAATCAGATTTAGTCGAACAGAAGTACATTTTCTGAAGGTTAGATGAAGACCATGTGATTTAAATTGGTAGGGGGTCGTTGAGGCGATTTTGCCCAGAAAAATTATTTATTTTCATGTCTAATATTTTTTTTTTTTATTTTCACCAAAACATTACGTGACATCACATATTTGTATTGTCAAAAAACTTCATTCAAAACAAAATTAAATTAATTACTTCCATGATTGACCCACTGACAGTGTGACGGGTGCGGTATACAGAGCAGGACATGCTTACCCTTCCGAACCACCTAATGTCGCTCTCGGTTTTTATGGGAGTTCACACTGTCAGTGCTTTAGTTTTTTGTGTTGTCTTATTAAATGTTAGTTTTGTCTTCGTCAGTGATGTTTGTGGTACCGATTTGTCCCTGTCCATGTTTGACTCTAAAGTGATTACAAAAGCTTTTCAAAATTTCATCTTGGTACTGTTTGAGGGTTAGAGAAGTTACATGTACCATGGCTCTCAATTGGTTTTGTTTCGGGTTAGAAAATGACAATAAACAATCAGTAACCTAACATATCTTTCAAAACATATGCCTCACTGACCGTGTGACGGGTGCTGTATACAGAGCAGGACATGCTTATCCTTCCGGAGCACCTGATGTCACTCTGTTTTTTGAGAGTTCACACTGTTAGTTCTCTAGTTTTTTGTGTTGTATATGTAGTGGTTGTGTGTTTTGTGGGTATGTAGTGTCTTTGGTCTTCCGTCTTCTGGTGTTCTTGATTTTGCCTTGTCTCTGGACAAAGATTTATGTAATCTTGTGCTTTGTTTTTTCGGTATTCTACTGCCGTTGTTCCATGACAAGTAGGATTAAAATATTTATTTTCATTTGCAACAAGATTGACATAGACATGTCAATCATGTGATCCGGAATAGTTTATATTGAGAATCCTCGGTCGGTTATATCACTGTACCAAGTAAGTTATATAAGGTTAAGGTGGAGATAATTTTTATCTAAATATCAAAAGAAATAAAAGGGACAACAGGAAACAAAAGAGGCTAGTGATATGCTAATTAAAATTAATTCCACTATGAACCATACAAAACTAACTTGGTACAGGGAGATAACTGACCGAGGTTTCTCATTCTTCACTTCGTTGCTAGCGAGTGACAAATGTAGCTGTCTGAAATGAATATGTTTTACTATATGTAATTTTTGTTCGGTAATTATTCACAGAAAAAAGTTTAAAAATTTGCAAGGTTTGTCTTTTTTCACATTTTAGCTTGTTTATTGAATAAATATTCCACCATACATTTATATACTATGTTTATTAAGATATTATTTATATGACAGAGATAATAATAAATAGTGAGTCAAAAATTGCATTCAGTAAATATGGATTACATTGTTTATACTTTGAACACAAAAAATAATGAATTACAACATATACCAACATTAATAACACCAAAGTTTCAAATTAACAAAAATAACAACAAAAGCATCACATTTGAATTCCTTTGCGCTTAGGTAAAGTTCCTGCTCCAAAAAATACTGTGGACCTCCTGAGAACAGATCGAAGATGATTTGAAAACATTTGAAAAATTTCATTGATCAATGTGACAAACTTTTAGTGGAGCGGTGGGTAGACCAATTTTCGAAAATAAAATTACCTGAAACACCCATGAATTCGCAAGTGTATCTGACATGGTCCAAACATACTTAATTTAGGGTCAAAGGTCATAAACCTAAGAGCTGTACTTTTAGTTTGCTGGGCTATAACTTGCTTACCTTTTGACATAGTTTTCAGATATTTTGCAAATAAGCGTATAACAACAACGTTGAATATTTGGTAACATTTGAGATTCATAAGACATTCACCTTTGACCTTGAGGTCAATTAATTGTTTTCCAATACACAAAATATCGCCCTGGAGTAGTCGTATTTAAACTCAGTTTTAAAAAAAATCAAATACTTTATTGGCATGAATCCAAATTACAAGGATTATAACCAGGTACAAATGACATGACAACACAAAGGAACAAAAATAAACACAAAACAATCATAAGAACACATACTAGTATATTCTACAACATTGTCCTTAACTGCAGAGGAGATGTTCAATATAAACAATTAATTCTATATGTAAAATATAATAAAAAATATTTACTGCTTAATTATATCTATCAAATATTATAGCCCTTCAGCTCCATGTCCAATTTATACATGTTATAAACACCAGTTATACATATTTTACACAAATCTAGATCGGATACTGCAAAAATAAAGTTAAATTTTTCATATGGATCCATACTGGCAAAAGCAGGAATGACATCAGTTAATTTTTTAAATAGTTCTTCCCTTAATTTTGATAAAGATGGACATTTAATGGTAAAATGAAACTCATCTTCTACCCCATCCTTACATAAGGGGCAAATTCGTTGATTTAGGGGTAGATTTAGATATCGGCCCATTTCAATATGAAGATAACTATTGGATATTCTTATCTTGGTTTTAAATGCATTAAAGTGCGCTTTGTTCTTACATAGCTCTCAGTGGACTTAACATCACTCAAGGCAAAAAAGGCAATTTTACTCAACCATTCGAACTGAGTACAATGGTGACTTGGACCAAATTATTTGACACATGTTTACCACTACTATACCAGGTGTCTGCAACAATTTTGACTCAAGTTAGCCATTGCCATTGAATATTTATGTCAAAACTCTGTTTCCTCATTATATTTATTTTGGTGTGTGTCGGGAGGGGGGTCAGAAATCTAAATGATCATTACGTTTGAGATTCACTAAAACACAAAAATACAACAGACCAATCATTGACCACTTGGACCTTTCGTCGACATTGAATGAGGTCAAGGTTGTTTTACAGTTTATTTGCAGTATGGGACTTTATTACGTGCTGTTTTAACTCTTTACGTGATCTTCACATTTAAGTTGAGAAAAAAATAAGATTCACCTTAAACAAAATCTGTCTGATTCATACGTCTTAGTTAAGAACTGCTTGTTATTTGCTTGACAAAGGCTTCTCTTTTTGTCAAACAGGGCTTCTCTTTGTGTAAAATAAGGTTTCTCTTTGTGTAGAACACACAAGGTAATTCGTAACGAGAAACCGAAAACACATTGGTCAATTGACGGACATGGAGATGAATAAAAATCCTCAAAAACACGAAGTCAAAGGGCATGTAAAAATATGTAAAATCAAAAAAAGTTTTATGCTAAGTATTGACAGCTTCAATAAAAGAATAAAAAAGATGCGACGTACAAATTTTAAAAAATAGATCATTGTATATGCAATATCCCATCAACTACATGTAAATGCATGTCAATGTCGTAAAGAAAACTTGACTTTATAAATATAAATAACAACAACATTATTAGCAGAAAATACTAAATACATGATCAACAGGTTATCAGAATTTTGACAGCAAACGTACTGTAAATCATAATACCACTCGCCTATGAAATTAAGCTTGGGGCATGTTCGCTAGCACTGTTTTAACAATTCTAGGAAAACGAACAAAACGTAAACCAACATATATGTCTGTTTCAGGTTTTGGACATGTTCAACATGTTAACCATACAAAACGGACATGACCATACATGAACGGCGCTCAACTGTTAAATAACAGACGACAAACTATATAAGAAGAGTAGTTCGGATATAATTTTTATGTATGTTCAGAGTAAGTTTGTGCTATGCGGTATAGTGTAGTTTTACATTCGGTCCTTCATCTATTCAGATAGCCAAAACACTACTTCAAAAAACCCATTTTGTTACACACACTGCAAAATTTCACTTCACTGTAATGACTGACTTGTAAAAATTGTACGGAATGTTAAGCATATCAGACATTCTCTAACATATATTATATGTTTCATTCGTCTGGAAATAAAGCCCTTTTCTGCTTAAAGTAAGCTTCATAGCGGCTTAAAGCATATTCCTGAAAGATAAAAAAGTTTGTTTATGATAAGTTAGCATTCAATTTGGTTATAGAATATCATTAATTTATTCACAACTTAAAATTAAAAATAAGTAATATGTATCAATATCTGATGAAATGGAGTAAATATGTATGATAGAAATCGATTCTCAGACATTATGGTGTAACTCTCAAACACCTTACTCAGGGCATTTCTGATCCTCGTTTTTAAGGAATGTAAAAAATGGATAACAGGAAACATCTATAATGGCTGAAAATTATAATTACACGCCACATTCTGCTATGGAACTACACATGAAGAACACGAATAAGACAAAAGACAAACGTGGACAACGATAGGAACTCGGGACAGTCGGATTTGGTACCGATACTAGCAAAAGCCAGCGGTAGGGTTAAACCGGTTTATTGGTACCCAAACCTCCCCTTTATATGTCCCATTTCCTTATAGTATAATAAACATACGAATAAATCCCAAAATAGGTAGACCACTTACTTCATGACAACAATTTTGAAGGGAAAGAAAAAAAAAACAATACATGGTCAAAGGTGCTCGGGTCTAAACTGCCGGCTAGCTGTCGCACTACGGAAGAAAAATCGAATTCAAAACTTCCAGAAGGGTTTGGTCAAGAATCATCATAGATTTCAGTAGACATCGGCAGTATCAGTGAGAGGCCGGTATGTGTACACAATTTTCAGGTCATTAGGTCTCAAAGCTAAGTTAACGGGTGCAAGCAGAATATCTTGTCGAATGTAAGTTACGCGTTTCAGCTTTTCTGGATTTTTAATCAATTTCTGGCATTTTTCACAACATTTCCGTCAAAACGAGGATTAGAAATTAGTATTGTTAAAAATGCCAGAAACTAATGAAAACTCCAGAAAAAACAAGAATGTGACTTTCCGTACAAAGTCCGGCTGTCCCAAATTCCTTTCGTTTTTTTACGTTAGTCTTTTGTCTTTTATTTGTGTTTTTCTTGTGCAGTTGACATGAAATTGTATTTTTCAGCAATTGCAGATGTTTCCTGCTATCTTTTTTTCAAATTCTTAGTAGTACACAGAAAATACAGAAGTTACTGTTAGTTTAATTTTTGCATATGGCAATTACGACAACTTATGTACCTTCAATACACCTGAAATGAAACATTGCCATGAGAGGTTTAATGGCCACATTGAGTATCAACTTAAAATTTGGCTGTCTACTTTCGCAATGACCTTAACACAGGATCTGTATAAATGATGAAAGACAAATGAATATTACAGTATCAAGATCAAGTTGATTATTATCACAAATCCAAGTATAACTGGTTCATGAATTTAAAAACCAACACATGTTTTTTATACTTTTACCATGCAAAAAAAATGCTGCAATTCGGTTGTTGAATACTAGTGTATTTTTGACAAATCCTTGGCATCTTAACCACGTTTTGAAGCAATTGATTGAAAAAAGATGTATTTTCCGGGGTATTTACTTATAAAATTACCCTTTTTACCCTTCACGGAGACACTTGAAGAGAAAGCTGAAAAAAGACGCCACTAGAGCGAACAGATGCATCATGTTTGGTCTGGATATTTGCAAAAATATACTTCTCTGGGGGTGCACATTCCCTCGTCCATTGATAGCAGGGAAAATTACATAACTCGATGAGTCTTTTTTTCTCAAATCCCGCATCCAAACATCATATATCTGTGTAATATTGACCATGATTGGCTTTTCAATGAAAAAGTTGTCCCCCACAATACAGAAGACAATATCTTGAAAGGACAATACTTCATTTTCTAGGGTGATTTTAAAAAGCACTGACTACTATTTGATAGAAAATGTAAGAAATGTATCGATAAAAGGTTTTCGAATTTTAATGTTGGCACGATCTGCAACTTAATACAAGATTATCCCACGTTTGCATTGTGACAGACTGCACATTAAGTTTCTTAAAAACGTTTGTGGTACGAACAAGAAAGCAACCAATTATGCTATTCTTGGAGAACTAGGGAGGTTTCCTATATATATTGATGCAGTAATTAACTCCATAAAATATTATACACAACTAAGAGACCGAACGGATAACAAACTCGTTGACAAAGCATTTGAAGAAAACATTTTCTTAGCAGAAAACAACAAAAAATGCTGGATAAATGATATTCATACATTTATGAAAAAAAATGCTGGAATCCCTAGCCCTAAAAATAATGAATTGCATCAAATCATAAAGGAAAAATTACGTATTGAATTTAAAGAGAAATGGAGATCTGTTTTATCAGAGAGTGAATCCAAAACAATCAGGGAAGCTTCGGACATACGCGTCATTCAAGGTTATTTTTGAGATGGTAAAATATTTCGAAGTAATCCCCAAATTAGAAAATGTTTCACTCAGTTTAGAATCAGTGCTCATTCCCTTGAAATTGAAAAGGGGAGATATAGTAATATAGAACAAGAAAAACGAAAGTGCACACTATGCAATTGTAATGAAATCGAGGACGAATTCCATCTTCTATTTGCATGTCCTCTATACGAAATCAAACGAAGAGAGTTTGTGTGCAGTCTCAACAGCAATCCTAACTATGCCAATCTTTCACAGAGGGAAGCATTGGTTTGGCTTATGTCCAATGAAGATAAAGATGTCATAATAAATTTATCAAAATATATTTATGAGTGTTTTGAGATGAGCAAAAACAAAATGTTGTATAGTGGTAATTAGTAATAGGAATTAATCTGTAACGGTTCTCCCAAAGGGAAAGTCCATTTATAATAATATAATTCATTTGTATTCATTTTGTTTGCATTCTAGTCATTATGTCCGTGTTTGTAGATATTGTGTTTGTAATCTTTAGTTTAGATTTTCTTTCTTTATTTGTAAAACTTATTTTGCCTCTCGTGGGCACCAAAATTGGAATAAAGAATTTACTTTACTTTACTTTAGTATAGATGTATTTTTCAGGTTCCTTGTTAATTTCTTAAAACAAATACTTCATTTAATGTAAAGATCAAACAAAAAACAAGAGAAGGGAACAATCAGAAACGACAGGTAACCCCTAGACTTTTTTGTAAAAATAAGTCAGTTAAGACTAGTAAACAATCAGCAGGATATTGGTATTGTAACCAAAGACAATTTGAATTATTGAATGTCATGTATCAAAGTGATATAATCTTTATTAGGGACCTTGTGAATATCCAACACGCACAAGACGCATCCACTCATGAATGCATTGTAGGTCCAAGTTATGGTATTTTCAATATAAACCTCGTGACTATCCAAGACATATTGTAGGTCCAAGTTATGTTATTTTCAATAGGAACCTCGTGACTATCCAAGACACATTTGCACTGACAAAATATTTTACCTCTACCTGCTCTAGTATATTACATCTGCACTTTTACAACAAAAACTTTAACTTTTGTCACTCAAACATGAAATAGAAGATCAAAGTGACCTCAATTTTATAAGGTACCTCATAACTATCCTAGACCCATGAAAGTCAAATGAGCACAAATTTTATACCAACGTCAACACTAGCAAAGACGCATCTATTGACAAAAGCTCATATATATATATATATATATATATATGGCAACACGTGCATTGTTTCCTCTAATTTAAATTTGGTTAAATGTCGCATCATAATGCATGTTACGGCACACTTTTGGTCGATTCATCATATGTAGACATCAAACTGTATATTTGATTTTTCTTTTCTTATTTAACATCTGGACATTCATTTGTATCACAAAACATAAAATAAATCTTATCATTTTAAGTCGAGTGTTGAAATATAGAGAGAATTCATCAACGGCATTTGGGATTTCTGAAATATAATTTGGATTCAACATATTGCAACATAGAGGCGAAATTAAATTTTTAATACACACCTTGAATACACCTTAATTACCTTTTTGAAATTATTATTGATTACAACCCCGAGATTACAACAGATCACAGATCAGTCAGAATAATATCAGATAAAAATTACCTATCGATCAGTTTGAAAGGGTGTGACTTCAAGGGGTGCGCTGTACACATACGTACCAGAGCTATATGCCCTTTTCATTCAAAAGTTGGCCTGTATGTTCCCTTTGTATCGCTTTAAAGAAACACGGCAGATTATGACTCTACAGTACGACACCATGTGAACTAAAAGTCGACCGGCAAACAAGTTGAACGAAAATAACCCTATACAAGCATTAAATAACCCACGTTAATATACACATCCGCAAAGTGGTATAATAATTTTTTTCGCGGAAACAATGTAGTTTGTAATAACTGCATGCACCAAAACCGCTACACAGAAGACAAATGATTTTCTAGATTTATGTTTTGTCTTCTTGCCTTTACGTCTTATCCACTTTACACATTATCGATACTTTTGTAAACTGAGTCGCATTTATAATATACATAAGATTATAAAAGAAACACTTTTCTAATCATAATCCTAATATTTCATTTTGTTAATTGCCATTTTATAGTGATTTAACGGTGTACATGACAAGACTCTCAGATGTAACACTACCCATAAAACTATTTGTATCACCCTTAAAGGCTTACCCCATAGCAGAAATCTTTGTCCAATCTGTCTTTTTGTACAACTGACAACAATGCCCACATTAAATGTGATGCTTAAACACAGATTGTGGCTTCCTTATATAACGTCTCTAAAGCTTCATCTGAACATGGTTCATTTTACAATGTAGATATTCTCTAAAGAAGTCAAACTGAAATAAATAAAATCATAATATCACAATTATAAAGAATTAAAAGAAAGTGTAAAAGCTTATATATGTTTATATACTTAAATCTATCCAATTAGAAAATAAAATTTCGAAAAAGTTAGCTTCACATCTGAAAAATGAGTGAATGCCTTTTTAGATCGTAAGTATACTTGCAGCTGAGTTTTATCAGTACTGACCAATTAGAGTAAAAGTACTGCATTTTTAACACATTAACTTCCAAGGGCGCTAAATATGGAGTACTTAATAATTGAAAATCAATTTTACAAGGATTTTTTAAGAATATTTTTAAACCAACTATCTTAAAAAACTCTGCTGTGAACACCTAAACAATCGCGGCTACATCAAACAGATTTTCCGAAAATTAATATACCCTTGATAAATTTTCTGCTCGCGCATTTTCATAATGGGAAGTCTAATATTTAGCTTACAGTGCTGCACAAACAAGATGATGAACCAGGAAGAACCCAAAATACACCCAATTGCCAAAGGAGCGGACAAAAGCTTTCATACAAACCCTCTCTATTTTATCACTGATACTCACTTGCTGATGTTTTGTAGGATAACTTTCTTCATGGTAGGAAAAATAAGGCGTTTCTTCTACATTTTGATAATCATAGCACCATTCACAAAAATGATTACCGAAATCAAATCCTCTGAAATCAATATAATAATTGCATATGTAGTATGAATATACAAAATAGATTACTGTGAAAGTACTATTGTTCGTGGATTTCGTGGTTCCCTAGATCCACGAAATTAAGTTCCCAACGAAATGCATTTTGCGATATAGTTTCAAAGCACAGAATTAGAAACCACGAATTTAAGTACCCACGAAATAGTGAAATTTATGAAAACCACGAAAATTGATGTCCACGAATAAAAGTACTCCCACTGTATCTCTTTGAAAGGAAACAGGTGTATTTGACAAATGTTCCCTCAATCAAATAATAGTAGCTTAAAGGAATGAATACACTAGCAAACGAAAACCCAGGCAAAAGAACAAAAAAAGGAAAAATCAAGAAACTTATTTCATGAAACTTCCATGTTCAGCAGGCAATTAATTCTGCAGTATGTTGACAAAACATAAGAGAATCGGACTCGATTCGTGTTTTGTCAAAGTAAACAAACAAACCACACATTAAGAAAACATACCAGCCCGTAAAAAATGTCAGTAAAACTGATTTTTTTTCATAACACTTCAAAGTTCAAAGTGTGATTAATCATTAAAAAAATAACAAACAAATTTCGTATATAAGCCATCAATAAGAAAAAGAAGGGAAACGGGGAATCTGTCAAAGAGACAACGACCCTAAGGGGAGCAATAAACAAAGTTTACTCAAATCTCGTTCGTTATGTTTACGTCTCAAGTGGTGTTCAAACAGGCAAAAAGTGTTATTTCAAGACAATACTGTAAACGTATTAATTTTCGCGGACGCTTATTTTCGCGGTTTATGAAAGATCGACATGTTTGCAGGTATCAATTTTCATGGTTTTCAATGTTAAAAGGCTTTTTCTACACAAAAACTAATTTTCACGGGTATTATTTTTCGCGTTCCAGAGCCAACCGCGAAAATTAACGAAAATAACTACACCGGGAAATCTAATATGTTTACAGTATGAGAAGCTGAAACATCACTAGCTCTTATAATTAATGATGTCAGATGCATTATTATGTAATTTTTTTTAAGGTAGATAATTTTTATTGAAATCTGTACATTTTTTAGTTCAAAAACATAAAGATATAACTTTTACTTGATCCTTCAACGTAAACTAAATTATCGCGTATATTCCAGATATCAAAATACAATACCAAGTACTCGATCGCCGATTTTACTCTAATACTTGAATACTCCCTGGTATCCCTAATAAAGACTTTTTTTAATGAAACAGAAATTGACATGTTGAACATTTTGCCAATGTACTTCATCGGCCATCTGTGACTGTTTCCGCGTGTGTCTGTACACAAGGTTCAAAATCCAAATTGTAGTTGATCTTTGACCTTGATATCATTGTAAAGGTCAAGTCTATTCATAATTAATAATGCAGATGTGAGGTCTCTACGATATAGTGTTTCCAAAACTCAAAAATACCATACCGATTTCAGTCAAAATGTAACGAAGTTCAGCCATGACCCAAGGAACATTTTTCCTATGCATTTCATCAACTACTGTGAAAGTACTTTAGTTCGTTGGGTTCCAATTTTCGTGGATTTTGTGGTTCCCTCAAACCAAGAAATTAAGTTCCCATTGAAATACATTTTTTCCATTGAGTTTTGATGCATAGAATTCAAACCCACGAATTTAAGTCCCCACGAAATAGTAAATTTTATGAAAATTGATGAAAAGTACTTCCACAGTATCTTTGTCCGAGTTCTCAGCACACAGGGAATTTTTGTGTTGGACAGATTAACCCGTTACTAAACCAGAAGCTCAGAGACTGATCCTTTATCGCTATACTGACTGAATGATTCTATGCCATGCAAATGCTGACATTTTTTTCCATGGGGTCTAATGTTAAGCTTTGTTCTCCACTTGCAGATGATGAGAAGATGATGAATAACAAATTACAAAATACCGAAGTAAAGATTATTTTTTCCATATGGTCCAATGGTAAACCATGATAGACTCTAGTCGAAACGAAATGATCAATATTTGTAAAGGGCCTTCCATACATCCTTCCTGTTCAGTTTGGATGAATTTCCTTCAGTAGTTTAAGAGGGAATGAAAATGTACTTTCCACGCTGGCGGGTTCATCTGCTAAAAATTTTTGCGATTTAAAGTTTACCTCTTTTTGTTGTAGTTTTGTATGAAAAATTTGAAAATTTTACAGGAAAAGTCCAATTAATCCGAACAGGTTATCAGATTTTATTAATTATTGCACTGTAGGGGAATCTTGTTGTGTTGAAAACTTTAATTTCTTGTAAGACTTTTCTGTAACCGTTTTTGAGTTATAAGCTAAAACAGCAATTAACCCCTATGTGCTCTTTTCAGTAACGACGTCCATATTGTTTTGTTCCCTGACTAATCCCACTTAATTTTGAATCTACATACCTGTGAAACGATTCTGACTAATGTTGGTTTAAATTGGCTCAGTGGCTTCAGAGAAGAAGATATTTGAATGCGTTCCTATAAGGTTCAATGTTAAACAATGTTCCCCACTGTAAGCCATCTTGGAAGTGATGCAGACTTGCCGAACCCTTTGAATGTGTTTTCCCATAGCATCCAATGTTAAATTAAGTTCCCCGCTGTCAGCCACCTTGCATGAGGTGCGGGCACGTCAAAGCACTTCGATCATAAAGTTGTCTACGAAGTCCTGGACATGCTGTATATTTTTGCATCTTATATTTAACCTGTATCTCTAACTAACAAAATACAGTAGTTATTATTAATTTATTTTCAGCATATGCGCATTTCGACAACTTATGTCTCATCAGTGCAGATCAAACTAAAACGTTTCGAAGTCCATTTACCAAAAAATGTGTAAGTAAAATTTGATAGTATATATATACATCGTTTTTTTTCAAAAATAAGACAAAATGTGTAAAAATTCGAAATTTGACCAATAAAGAGTAAAAACTCTCATATGGGTTTCAGATTTCCGTTAAAAACTCTAGGTTGTAAGATCATGATATGCTGAACATTTTTGCAATTTTAAGTTGACCTCTAATTGCTTTTGTGTTTTCCTTATAAATAAAAAAAAATACTTATTTTTTTTTAAGTTTAACGGAAAAAGGGCAAAACGGGTATGCAGATTTCTTCAAAATTGCAGGGCAGGTAAATCTTGTCATGCTTATCACCTTTTTCTCATGTCAGCTTCTTGATATCAAGTAACCGTTTTCGAGTTATCTGCCAAAAACAGCAATTTACTCCTTTGTGCTATTTTTAGTAACGCCAACCATGTTGTTTGATCCTCGGACTATTGAACACAATTTTGAATCTAGATATCCTGGTAATGATTCAGGCCAAGTTTGAAGATGTTTAAGAAAAAAAATACGAAGGACGGATGGACGGACACCGAAGGACGCCAAGTGATGGCAAGTGCTTACATCACATTTTTGGCCTGGTGAGCTAAAAATGCACTTTGTCGATTGGAGATGAGTAACAAACTTATAATTGATGGTGAATATATAAAGAAACATAATGAATTTCAGATGACCAGAGAAGACTGCCTGCCAAGTGAAGATGTTTTAGTGAGTGCGAGATAAGGAACGAAACTAAAGTTAGTGGCACAGGAGTAAAGAAACTACAGTGAATGAGTCGAGATTATATATTTAATAGTCAGCTGAGGATAAAGATACCTATAGTTATAACTACAGTACTCTACATCAATGACTGTCAACTGCTTCTCAGCATCTTCACATTCTCCGAAGTACAATAAATTTCCTACAAATATATAAAATTATTAATTGCAAAAGCAATGGCAAATATTGCAGAATGTCATTTCCATTGCAGACACAGCAGCTTCTAACAATATATTTTTTGTATGTAGAAAAACATAAACTTGCTGGTAGAGGGGATAAGTTTGACAGTTCATCTTGCAGCCCTCATTGCAATATCGAGCGATGACGTTCTTATAAAGATATTCTTTGGGTTCGAAAGGAAAAATCATCTTCCTATTTATTAACATAAACTCGGTTCCTAAATTTCATAAGAACCCATACAATACACTGGCAGATAAACCACTTAAACCGCCTTACTAAGCCCTTTAATACCTTAATGATTGCGCCCGGCGATTGTTTCAAAAGTAACTGTGATAGGAATTTGAAGCCCAGTCACCACATTTCAGCTTCTGACACGTAGACTATGTATGTTTTCTTAATAATTAAAAATTTAAGAAATGTTTATATCAGATCTAGGCCAAAGAGCGCATAAATAAAGAGAATACTGTGTACATATACATCTACATGTACTTTGTCCGATATGGTATGCTGGTTGACGCCACCGCATCCATGACAAAATGGATACATGGATGTAGCGTTATTGAACATTTAGCAAGTGAATTCCGCTAAAACCTGTGCTAAGGGCCGTCTTGAACTTGCTAAGTGACATTCCCTTCAACACGAACATCAATGGTTGATCCTTTTTGTAACGGAAGTTGGAATAAGCATATAGACATATTAACAAGAAAAACATGCTCGTGAATCAATATTTTACCGAAATTCAACAATGAGATCGTTAACCAAAAAAACCAAAGAGAAAATTCTTTTAACATTCTTACATTTCCTCTTATAGTACAGTGACGTAGTGCTGGGCCGTAGACTGTACACTATCATTTACTATCAAAATGAAAGTAAAACTGGAAGCTGTGAGAATTGTTAATTTCGGTTACACAGTAGTGTCAATTGCTCGACTAAATACAAAGATTACAAAAAAGGCGGGAGCAAAACATGGTAACATATCTTTACAAAATATCGATTGGTCCCGTCCCTACATATCTAACTACATGTAAATGATATTCACAATAGATCCTCCTAAAAGACTATTGGTACAGACTTTGTGTCATGAGCATTTGATCCATATCCTTCCATAGTCTATTGTCGAACTGTTTTCTATTCAAACTACTTTTTGTCACAGACAATTCTATCTTGGAACAGTCTTCTCGAAAACTTGAAATATTCCACATCAAAATATATCTTTAAACAATATTTTAAGACTTATGTTTCTGTTTTACCGCCATGCTATTGTGTTGGAAATCGTTATGGTCAAATACTTCATTTACGTCTACGCGTGGAGTGTAGTTCTTTAACTGGCATATTAACAAAAAACATATAACTGATTCGCATTATTGTGTATTTGGGTTTAAAACACATTTAATGTTTCACTGTTCTCAGTATAAAGTACCATGGCAACGTTTCATTAATTTCATCAAAAAAAATCCTTTACCTTTTACCACAAACCCTTATAACTATTACAACCAAAATGCAGAAATACTGTAAACGTGGAAATTTTCGCTTATTTTGCGTTTTTGAATTTTACGCGAATATTATCCCCTCGCGAATACTTTTAATTGCAAACGTTTTCCTATCAAAATTTGATGAACCACGCGAAAGGTTTTGGTATGATACTTCGTGAAATTAACCCCCAGCGCGAAAATAACCACGTTTACAGTATTCTTAACAGTTCAGGAATGTATTCTAAGTACAAAGAGATTCACCATTAATGATAACCCTTAATTTATTCACATCTCCAATGCACTGGACATTTAATTCTTTACATTTATTCTAAACGTATAAGCGTAAGAACGTAAACATCCATGAAATAGCTTTGTAACTTATTTTTTTAACTATGGGAAACGAATTTACAAAAAAAACTTTACAGTTTATTTTCAAATCCCATTCATTAATTACATTAACTTATCAATATTGTAATCTTGAAAAAATGTGATATGTTTTATTATACTTTTATTAGTAAAATATATTCATATTTACTATGACAATGCTCTTGGGAATTGATCTTAAAAATGGCATCAAAGAGGATATGAAAATCAATGAAAGAATAGCACAGATAATACTTTTTCTCATGCATAAAAAGTTTTTCATCATTGTGAAAAGTGTATGATATGCATCTGTGTGTATGCATACAGGCATATTTAATGTTTCGCTTAACGATGCTCGATGGTCACGATTTGGTATTTCTGTCAGATTATCGGACTTCTCTGGTTTTATCCATTCAAAAGCATTATAATTTTTTACTCACGAACCCCCATATTTTGCTTGATAATTTCATTTTATACATCTTTAGTAGCATTCTAACAAATATTAACTAGACCCTATTTATTTTGTCACATTAGTTCATGGATAAACATTGCTAATGTCAAACCTATGAAAAATTCAGAGGAGTTCAGTTTCCAGCTAAATTACCATTCACTTCTTTGTTAAGAACCACACTGATTCAAACAAGAAGTACACTGAGACTGACGTAATCAAACAACGGCAGTAGAACACCGAAGGAACAAAGGGGTGAAATTCACAAAAATCGAAGCCCAAAGACAGGGCAAAAACGAGAACACAGAAAACAACGACGTCAGACACAAAAACAACGACGCCAGACAGACACAAAGCACAGAACCAGAAACCACAACATTCAGAACAAAGGCACTCACAGTGTGAACTCCAGTGAAACCGAGAGCGACACCAGGTGCTCCGGAAGGGCAAGCATGTCCTGCCCTGTTAAATGTTAGAATTTTTGATCGACAATATTTTTGTCGAATTCGGAGGTCGTGTTTTCAAACAGACAATAAAGATTCCTATGGGAGCAAACTGTGCGCCGCTTTTAGCTGACCTTTTCCTTTACTCGTGCGAGGCCAAGTTTTTACAGGGGCTTATTCAAAGAAAACAAAAGTATTTAGCCCAGTCCTTTAATTTCAGCTTCCGCTACATAGACGATGTACTTTATCTTAATAAACATAAATTTAAGGAGTAGTTACATCAGATCTATCCATATGAGCTTGAAATTTAAGAAACAACTGAAACACCTACTTTGGCTTCGTACCTAGATCTTTTATTGTATCTTGATGAAGATGGACGTTTGAAATCTAAGCTATATGACAAACGTGAGGATTTTAATTTCTCAATTGTGAACTTTCCCTTTCTTAGCAGCAATATACCTACCTCTCCAGCCTATGGATTGTACATTTCACAGTTGATCCGTTACTGTCGAGCGTGTAGTTTGTACAGTGATTTTTTGAACAGAGCAAAAACACTGTCCCAAAAGCTGCTTAGTCAGGGATTTGTTCAACCTATGTTAATTTCATCCCTCAAGAAATTCTATGGCCGTCACCATAACATCAT
>MJUU01024920.1:30936-49989 GCA_002080025.1 Modiolus philippinarum
TGCTGTTAACAGAGCAGGACATGCTTACCCTTCCGGAGCACCTGATGTCACTCTCAGTTTCACTGGAGTTCACACTGTGAGTGCCTTTGTTTTGAATGTTGTAATTTCTGTTTCTGTGCTTTGTATTTGTCTAACATCATTGTTTTTGTGTCTAACGTCATTGTTTTCTGTGTTCTCGTTTTGGCCGTGTCTTTTGACTTTGATTTTTGTAAATTTCACTCCTTTGTTCCTTCGGTATTCTACTGCCGTTGTTTCTCAAATACGACATTAGCAACCTGTCATTTTTTTTCGCTTAAATTACTTTTTCAGCTTTCTAACAAACAATTACTTTCATTTGAAATCCTATTTATTTTCAAATTGATTAGCGGTATTCATAAGGTAGATCTCCGTCAAGCTACCGCAATTTTGTTAATTTTGTTGATTATTTCAGATTGTGAGAATACATGCAACTTGCAATTGTGAAACCTTTTTTTTCTGCCGGATCAATACAAAAAACCATGTCTCTCAAGGTAAATTTTGCAGATTCATTTTCAAATGATGCAGATACCTTCTGCATCATTTGAAAATGAATCTCTTAAAACATAAAAAAAACTACATACCTTCTTGTAAATCATTATGAGAAAATACTACTGGAGAATTTAAACTCTCAATTTTCTCTCTGAAAAAAAAATAAGATGACCTTCTAACAATTACGCCATTCATCATAAAAAATGATGAATTTATCATATAGTATTAATACTTCGGTATTTAGTATCCATTAATAAAAATGAGGCAAAAAGACTCCAAAGTAAAATACATTCCATGAAATGTCAAAATATCGATTAATCATATATGTTTTCTTAACACTCTATCTGAATGTCAATAGTTTGTCAGAGCATCCCTCCTTTGTTTGAAATATAAGTCAACATATTAAAGATATCCCTATTTATGGAATTTGTAAAGTGTTAAAAGGAGGTTTACATAACGAATCACTGGACACATCGGCCCCATTCCTTGGCCTTCGTCTTAAAATTGAAAACAGAGATACACTACAAACTAGGCTATATGACACACGATATGACTTCACTTTTCCTATAGTCAACTTCCCTTTTCTTGTAGCAACAGTCCAAACTCCAGCATATGGAGTTTACATCTCCCAACTCATTCGCTACTCAAGGGCTTGTGATCGCTACTGTGACTACTTTGATAGAGCTCGGTTGCTTACAAATAGGCTACTTCAGCAAGGATATGCTACCCATCACTACAGAAGTTTAACGGTCGACATCACGATCTGGTGGACCGCTATGGGATATCTGTTTCAAAGATGACAATAGATCTTTCTCTCTACAACTAAAATTCGTTTTTACTCTACCAGATTTGACGTTCACTACAGGGTTGACATGTTCAACACGGTCGGTTTCTTATTAGAAGCAGGAGATGCTCACTCTACCGGTGAACCTGATCTCACCCAAGTTTTTTGGTCCGTGTTATTCATCTTTGCATGTATATGTCTTCATCTTTCTTTTCTGTTCCATACTCATGTAATGTTATTGTTTCTTTGTTTTTCCGATGCTGCCATTTCCTTGGATTATTCGTTTAAAACTGTCGGTTCGATTCGCACTTACAATATTGTCAAATGTTATGATTTTAATTTTCCAATCGTGGACTTCTCTTTCTGATCAGCATAACCTACCCCGTCCAGCGAATGGAGCGTAAAGTTCATGCTTATTCGTGTCTGTCAAGCTTTCAGTTTATACGATGATTTTTTAATAGAGCAAAAAACGCTATCCAAAAACCTGCTGTGTTGTTTCTCTCCCCAACAAAAAAATTAAACATTCATAATCAGCGAATTTTTCTCGCATTCTTTTTCCACTCAAACCCGCTAAATAAATAATCCGTTATACTGTAAAGGTGTTCTGATGTTTGATTTAAAATTAAATAATTCAAACTTACAGTAACCATGACAACTCTGCAGCTGCCTGATTATATGATACAACTTTCTGTATGTTTGGATCATCTGGTCGCATATTTTTGTTTATTTCTGCTATCCAACTGTGAATGAAATACAATTATCTAGTCTACCAGTCACTACTGTTTGTAGTACTTGCAAAGAAATACAGAATATCAAATTTGAAGAAAGGACCTGACCAAAGACTGAACCAATGATCTCCTACAACAGGTGCAAGTATTTTTTACACTTATTACAACACCGCACTATTGACAAATATTTTGACTGCTTTTACCAGAGTCAGTCGTTTTTGGACTGAGAAAGTCTGAACAACCTTGAGATTAACTGAGCTTTGTTGATTCAACGCTTATAAGTCTTTTTTAACACTAGTTTTGACTGAAAATGTCTGATCAGAGTTGAGCCAACTCACTTCAGTCAATCTCAGTCGCTACCTGTGTTGTTAAAGTCTGTGGAGTGTTGAGCCAACAACGATCAGTCATTCTCAACACTACTGCGTTGTGAATGACTGAATTTTGTTGAGAATGTCTGTCCAGTGTTGAGTCAACGCTGACAAGTCATTCTGAACGCTACCTGTATTGTAAAAGACTGACCTGTGTTGAAAATGACTGACCAGCGTTTACTCAACGTTGAACAGACATTTTCAACACGGGTCAGTCTTTTACAGCACAGGCGGAGGTTGAGATCGACTGATCAGAGTTGATTCAACACTTGACAGACATTCTCAACAGATATCAGACTTTTACAACATAATTAGTGTTGGGAATGACTGATCGGAGTTGACTCAACGCTGGACAGACTCTTACAAGAGAGACCAGTTAGAGTAAAGATTTTTTATTTTTATAGATTGATTTTTTCATATGTTTATTGAAATATTCCATTCTATTTATATTTTAGTTATTTATCTAAGTAATTTTATTTATATTTTTTATGTTTTATTTATTTTTATTTGTATATTCAATTTATCGATTATTTGATTTTATTCATATATTCAATTAATTTATTTATTCATTATTATGTAGAGAAATCTTCACTTTCCTGTCTTAAACTGATTATTCATTCAGTTATCTATTTTTTTATATAATATTTTTTTTTTTAAAAAAAGAAAGGGCTTACCAGAGACAAACCTCTGGGTTAAGTAAAACCGAACAGCTGACATGTGCTGAAAAGGTGGTCATTTTCAGGGGAGGTAACTGTGAAACATCACGATTCGTGTATGAAATTCGATCTTTTTTCAATCCAACTATTTAACGCATAAATAAAGTGAACACGATTGATGAAGAAACAAATATTGAGTTATTTTAACGCAAATGAAAAGTTATTATTAAATAAAATATCCACTAACGATTATGGTGGATTTGTGTTTAAACTGATTTTATATATTTTATATTTGTGGTACATATGTATATTGTTACGGTGTTACACAGACGATACTGGTAGAATGATTCAAGTTCTACTCATTTAACAAAATGTAATAAACAAGTGGTCAAGACATCACCTGTCACCTTGACCAGGTGATAATTAGCCCGAAGGTGTCATAAATCATTGTTGCAGTCAGCTGTTAAGATGTTTTCGTGATTTCAAAACAAAATACAAATATTATAAATAAATAAATTATATGATTGAAAAGATGAAACTTCAAATCATGATATCTATTTTTCTTTAAATTTATTTGAAAATTTAGCTGTAAAATATAAAGTGAAAAGTTTAGTTTTTGAACTGTCTCCAAAATTTGTATCTAAAAATTGCATGAGTAAGAATTTGAAATAGCATATTTTTTATATGTATATATATTACCGGGAACATATGCATCATCAGACATACGTAAGTCACTCGTTGTGCATCAGTTGACAAAAAATAATAAAATAAATAATAAAAATCAAATTTTGAATAGATTTATTCAAAGAATTTTTTCTTTCAAAACAACGAAAAGAACACCTTCATTCACTTACTTTAAGGAAATGGATACAAATCCTTGCTCAGTCTAATGTAATGTGTATCAGAACTGTGAAAAATGCATGGTATAGCAGTTTTTACGAACACCCAAATTCAAAATTAAATATAATTTCAAAATTTTAATTATTACAGCTTTTAAGTAAATATTGACAGATGATTTTCAAACAGGACAGGGACTATATTTTACTTAAAGTAAGTCCCTGAACAGAATAAAAACAGACCACGCCATGTTCCGATTGTCTCCATATTGGAAAAAATGAGATTTGTCAGTTTTCAATTGGAATACATATCTATGAATAATTCAGAGCTTTCGAGTTAACCGACGCAATTCTCTGCCTACATCAAAAGTGCCCGTATAAAGGGTAAACCCCATATGATGAGCAAATGTATGAACCTAACAAGAATACCTTCTGGTACCAGATTCCCTATTAGATAGTATATAGAAATATAGAGGCGTCTATTGAAAGATATGCAATAAAACGATCATGCGTTCTTTGAAATGTTCACTAATTCTACATAAATAGGTATGGTCACTTTTCTTTGTATTTATTTCATACAATTTTGTGAATGCATCAAATCTTCTCTAAACGGTTTAAACAGGTTATTTTATATACAACATCTTTACCAAATCAATTCAAGTGCATTTTCATACGTGTAATGTAGATAACGATTCATCATTGGATGAAAGTTTTGAAGATTTTGACAATTTTTGTAGGGTTTTGTTAAAATTCGCTGCATAGCATTCAAGAACCCAACTAAACTAATTGCTACTTTGAAGGGCAAACTTTTATACACTTTTAAATAGCTTAAATGGACACAAGGGGTCATTTTCAGCAATGTTCGACTACTAAGGGACCGACCATTTAACTTGAAAGGGGGGATGGATTTTTTCTAAAAAATATTTTAGAGCTGATTTTATGTGAAAAAATATTATGGCTGCCAAAATGATGAAAAAAATTTCTGAAGGAGGCTTTCTGCCCCAAAAAATAATGTTAATTTTGAAAAAAAAAATATTTTGTTGATACACGTGAAAAAAATAAATTTAAAAAAAAATTTCTATCCAGAAAAAAACCCATACCCCCCCCCCCCCTCAGGTCCCTAATATGCCAGAATACATACGAGTGTGATGAAATATATATTGATGAAATAATTCTAGAAAGTACACGTACCAAGGGCCACCTTACACGATTTTCGACAACATTGAAAATAGCCCAATATGTGAACAAAATTCACGGGTAAATGGCCATACCTATTTCTCCTTCTTTCAGTGTTATTGTTATAAGAATCAAATTAAGTTTAGTAGACACGTCAAAATTGATTCTAAAATTTCAAACATTTTCTAATTATGGCATTGTATACAACGGAATATCTGCTGTAAAGTACGCCTTATCTGGTGCTTAATAAACTTAAAAATTTCTAATTTGCGCAACTAAATGTGCACCTACGTGTGTGCACCAAATCTATTCGTCGGCGCATGGTCGGTGCAATTCTTTTCACCTTTTTAGTCAAAATCGATTTGATAGGGCAATATGACGACAGCTTCCAGGGGCGTAGCTAGGTCTAAAATAAAGTATAGGCACAAAATGCGGCAAAGCCCCCCCCCCCTTTCCAAGCTCCAGCGATTTAGCACAATGGATATGGTAGAACTGTTCTCGATTTGAGAACGCCTGTGTCCTGTTGGTTTTATCAGATGGAAACAAAAGACAAATATTAAAACTTAATTGACATAAAAGTTCATTTTTCTTGTACCGGTTACGAAAAATCCTGGAAATAAACAAGAGATGCATACCCCAAAATAATGTTTGACAAGTAGATTATCAGACTGCTCTAATTTATCCAATCGTGCTGCACAATACATGCATCTCCTGAACTTTATTTGCGAAGATGTATTCTAATTATCTTTCTTGGTGGCCTATGTGTTCGTTGACTAGTTACTATATTTACTCTTTGTTGGACAGATCGGGAATAAAGATCGGGAATTGAAACTTTGATTCTTGTGTACCAAACCTCCATTCTGAAACGGATATAGCAATTATCGACATCTAGCAAAACTTACTAGTATGCTAAGAAAAGTCTTGAACTCGCTCTAAGGTCTGTATTTGACAATGCGAGTGCAGACCTGCCAGACAAACATTTCTGCGATAGCTTGTTGAGATTAATTTTGGGTCCAATTGGATAAGTCATTTCGGAAACAATTTAATGGAGTCCAATGTTTAATCATGCTCGCCGCTGGCATCCATCTTTGTCTGAATCTGCCGTTAACTTTTTTGAAGCGACCATCTTAGGACCATTGTGGCTAAGTTTTGTTGTAATTGGCCTAGTAGTTTCTGAGAAGATCTTAGAATGTGTTTAACGGTCCAATTTTTAAACTATGTTCCCAGCTGGCAGCCATATTTTATGAGGTACGCCCCTGTCGGATATTGTTTGGAAAGAACTATGCAAGTACCATTGTCACAATTTGCTAATGGTTGGACAAGTAGTTTCTGAGAAATCTTTGAATGTGTTTTCCCCGGTCTAGTAAATGGCTAGCGGCAATTTTAAATGAAGTTTGGACCTGCCGGATACAATTTTTAAAGGACTATTGTAACCATGTTTGGTTCCAATATGCCCAGTCGTTTCAGCAAAGAAGATCTTTGACGAAACAGTAACAACGGACGGACGACGGACGTCTAGTGATGGCAAAAGCCCACCTTGGCATAGACATGTGAGCTAAATTTTTCATGATTGAATAGGGCTACTCTTTATTCTGGTCAGGGATGTATGCACATTACACGTATCTGATAAGATATTTTTAATGTGGTTTTCATTTTCTCGTGACAGTTTTAAAAGAGTGTCAGTATAATTTGAAATAAAACGCACTGCATATATCAACATTCCAAATCGAAGGGTAAAATTAATTAAAAAAATAGATAGAAAGCCGATTATTAACTTCATGTATTTAAATATGTATGACATTTATAAACATTCATTTATAATTAATTAAAATGAAGTAAAGTAGATAATTCGTGAGTGTTATGGCCCTGTCACACTATAACGCACAGCACCAACGTGTGCCCAGCGTGTGAGAATATTTTCGTACACGCTAGTGTTCGTTGAATAAGTTAGACTCACGTTTAATGTTCATTTATAAGATTCATAAAATTCTCTATTAAGTCTTCGAACAACAAAAAGCCAACAAATATTCCTACTATGTCTAAGAAACAAGCTATAATTTAATAATTTATTAATAAATATGTGTATTATTCCATACTCAAAAAACTTGCAAAAGAAAAATACATGGCCAAACAGTTTGATTTAAATTGTTTTATTGCTCTGACATTATAAAAGTATGCTTCTTTGAACTGTTTATTATTTAATTTCTTTATATTTGTTTGTCTTGACATTTATGAGGGGCGGACAGGGATGTCTTTCTCCTTTCACCTGTCCCTTGCTCCTTTCTCCTGCCTTTGTCTCCTTTCTTTTGGTCTCCCCTTCACTTTCTCTTCTGCCTTTCTCGCCCCTTTTCTCCTTTCTTTCGCAACGTCAAGGCTCCCAGTCTCCCTTCTTACGCCACATTTATAGACCTTTATAGAATCAGAGACATATGTCTCTGACAGAATTAACTATATTTTAAATACAGATGCATAAACCGCGACATGGCACTCTCCCTTACTCCTTCAATACAAGTACATGTACAATTAAAGTGTAAATTATCTCGCGCCTGATTGACAATATCACTTCCTAAAAATCGGTAATTGCTTTGTTTACTTTAAAATATTTTCGGAAAAGGCTGTTCCAACTGCTCGACCCTATCTCCCCTTGATTCGTCAATGAAATATTTCAATTCTATCCACCATCGCCGCTTTTAATTATTTTATTTTATTATTATTATTTTTTTATTTTATTTTTTTTNGGGGGGGGGGGGGGTCAGAACAGTTACAATAGTGTTTTGCTTGCTATCAGAGACATCGCTACCACGACATAGCTCAAACCTTTATTTCAAGGCTTTGATTTTGAAATTGGGCATTTGACATAAATGGAAATACTTCATATTGCAGTAATAAATTGAGTAGGCATTATATTAGTATTTATTTGAGTGTAAAATAAAATTAATGCCTGATGCCGAACTAACTTTTAAACTTTAAAAAGAATACGTTAAAGACCTTACCTTTCTCCCCGATTATTTAAATGGCAACATGATTGACAGCCAGGTGGGGTTTAATTTATTGATCTTTTATGAATGTATTTAATGATGAAATTTAATGTATACAAAAACTAACAGTTCGAGAAGACCGCCAAACTATACTTATGTGCATCGATTTTACATAGGACATGTCACAATCTAAACCAACATTAAGGGTTCTCGGTGGATACTCATAACAGCCTAGAAGATTTAGTCCTCTTTTTTAATGGAATTTACTCTGATAGATATTTTTCTATAGAGTCTATTATACGGTGGATCTAGCCATTATAAAAAGGGATATCGGTCATTTTTTTTCTTTCTTTGTCAATATGTGTCTAATTTCTGCACGATTTTTTTTTCTAGAAAAGGAGAGGTTCAAAATCGTGGATGGCCTCTGTATCCGCTAATACTATTGTTGCCTTAAAGTTCAATATTAACAAAAATAAAATCGAACAATCGACAATTATTCTGTAACGATAGGCGAAATCGGAAATTCGTAATAACCGCAACAAACATTTATAGTGATATTAATTATATCGCAACATGTAAAGGCTAAATGTAAAAGGTAAAATTCGTTTGGAGTGATATCACATTCACTATAGTGAAACTAAAAATATGTAAAAAAAAAAAATAGCAAAATTTTTAAATATGCAAAGTGGAACTAACGTGTCCAGATTTTACAGTATTACAAGCATTTAAAGTAATAAGCCCAGACATATTTTGCATATTTTGTTTTTCTTACGCATCGCTAGACTTGGAATCAACAATACATGCTCACGGTGATCAAGTTCAGCAACTGCTACAGACATATTCATTGAGGTTGTCGCCAGTTTTGTTCAGAAATGCGGAAACCTCTCCTTTTCCGTTTCATAACATGTAAAATATTTTACCCATAAACGACAATTTTTCATGTTATATTCTAAAAGCATGTCTATTTTCACAGATTTTGGATAGAATTTCAAGAAACTGATTTACATTACCCCTTCACATGATTTTCAAGACATAAATTTCTATACAAAGCTTATGAAAAACCTAGAAATGGACATATCCTGCCGAATTTTCAATTGCCTGTATCACAAATCAAGCGCATATCATGTGCCGCACGAACATATTATTTTTTTCTTGTTTATTGTCAACCTTTCATAACGTTCTACTGATTCAGAACACTTTTGTGGAATTCTCATTACTTTCATTCAAAGGTTACAACTACCTTAAGTTACAAGTATACGTCTTTAAATGTCTCTGCTACAGAGGACATATATTGACAATACACAATCGTAGACATATATTGGCAATACACAATCGCAGACATATATAGGCAATACACAATAGTAGTTGCTTGTTAACTGTCTACTAAATCGACCAGTGAACAAAACGGAAATGATAACAAGACAAAATTACCCATTATAAAAATATCATAGGCGGAATCGCATAAAATATCCAAAAGGCGTAGTGTACGGACCTCAAATTCTCACAATCAGCTAGCCTGATGGACATAAGTCCGAGATACGAAAACTCTTGAAGGGTTGAGACCGAGTGCCTGTAATATGAGTGCATGAACATATTGGCTCTATAACGCAATCGAAAAGTGTAAATTGCAGGTTTGTTATTTGGTAAAGAATACAAATGTACTTTACGTGATCATGATTTCGTTCGATTTGTGTTAACATTAATTTCTACACGAACTAAGTCACTGTTTTGGAGGTATTTTTGTTTGTTTTTTCTGCGTGATATTCATCAAGAATATAAAGAAAATAGAAATCGAACAACTTTGAATTTTATTCTGATGTGACGAAGACCGGGATTTCACAAAATTTGCACACATTTAATTCGAACATTTATGCGATACCCACAGAAGTATTCCAGGTCGTCGTTGTGGTCTGGCGGGTTTAAATGTATATTCATCTCTTCGTTTTTAGCTTGCCAATACATTATTGCAAAACATATAAAAGTAGATAAGCAATGAAGGGATATAGAGTAAAAGCAAATGAGACAAAATCTCTACAAATACGTGGAAAAAACAAGCAATGGAATAACGTTTTTATTGTTATTCTTCAGGAATGTGAGAAAGATATAGATAGATATAAATAAATTAAACTAATAAAAAATTGAAAAATAGACGAAATTAAATGAATAAATAAAATACAAAAAAATAAATAAATAAAATAAAACAAACTCAATAAAACAACATAAATAAAATTAAGTAGATAAATAATTAAAACAAAATAGAATAAGATAAATAATTAAAAAAATAGAATAAGATAAATAAATCATATAAATTTATCTATTAAAATGAAAATCTTTACTTTTGTTTTAAATGACTTGTCTGAGTTGTAAAAGTTTGTCCAGCGTTGAGTCAACTCCGATCAGTCATTCTCAACACTAATTGTGTTGTAAAAGTCTGATATCTGTTGAGAATGTCTGTCCAGTGTTGAATCAACTCTGATCAGTCGTTCTGAACACCGTCTGTGCTGTAAAAGACTAACCGGTGTTGAAAATGTCTGTCCAACGTTGAGTAAACCCTGGTCAGCCATTTTCAACACAAATCAGTCTTTTACAACACAGGTAGCGTTTAGAATGACTGGTCAGCGTTGACTCAACACTGGACAGACATTCTCAACAAATATCAGTCATTTACAACACAGGTAGTGTTGAGAATGACTGACCATTGTTGGCTCAACACTGCACAGACTTTTACAACACAGGTAACGACTGAGATTGACTGAAGTGAGTTGGCTCAACTCTGATCAGACATTTTCAGTCAAAACTAGTGTTGAAAAAGATTGATTAGCGTTGAATCAACAAAGCTCAGTCAATCTCAACGTTGTTCAGACTTTCTCAGTCCAAAAACGACTGACTCTGGTAAAAGCAGTCAAAATATTTGTCAATAGTGCCGGTTAATATTTATTTTAATTGCCCCAGGCAAAATAGTAGTGGTTCTTCGATTCTTAAAATAAAAAAAAATCGATGGAAATGAAAATAAATTAAGTCCTATATTTGAATATTTACTTAAAGTGTTGTTTTCTACATTGAATATTTATAATGTTATAACTCAGCTAATTTGGTGTCCAAATATTGTTCAAGAACTATGTGAGTTGCATGGCAGCATTTGCCGATCGATAACGTTGGTTTATTTTTGAATTTATCAAAGATTTTTTTCATTAAAATTTTTAGTTTAAACAGGATGATTAATCTTTAGCTATGGTGGCTGAAAATGTTCACGCGTTATCCATCTACTTGTCTGATTTGATGATGTTGGTTCAAGTCTTTATACTGGTATTTTGGAAACTTACACTATCTAAATTTTATAAAAGATTGGTTAAAATTAAGGATTATCCCCCCTCTTGTATAGCTTTGTCCTGGGCTGCTTTGATGTTTTCTATTTAGATCCTATTGGTATTTGTTTTCTATCAGCTTTTACACTTATATTGGTATTTGGATTCAAAATGGTTTGATTTGATCTGCACTGAAGAGACATAAGTTGTCGAAACACATATCTGCAGAATCTAAATTAACAGTAACTTCGGTATTTCGTTATTTTTTATCGCCGAGTCGATGCTGCCTCTGCTGGTGGACAGAAAGTCCCAAAGTGTACTTATTATCCCAATAGCCGGTATGTCGAAGCTGGCCCGAAAACCGATTTTATTGTAAAGTTGCAATGTATAAATTTATTTGGATTTCAAAGTGTTTTGACTTAAACTGCACTTTAGAATCATAAGATATCGAAATGCACATCTGCAGAAACCAATTTAACAGTATCTATATGTAAAAAAATGGATAACAGGAAACACCTACTATGGCTGAAAATTATGATTTCATACCACAATCTGCAAGGGAACAAAACAGGAAAACACGTATAAGACAAAAAACGAACGTAGACAACGAAAGGAACTCGAGACAGCCAGACTTTGTACCGGCACTACCAAAAGCCAGCGGTAGGGTTAAACCGGTTTATGGGTACCCAAAACCTCCCCTTTATCCGTCCCGTTTCCCTATAGTATTTAAACATACGAATAAAACCAAAACCAGGTAGACCACTTTCCAGAAAGGAGAAAAAGACAATACGTAATTTTGAAAGATTTTTCAAGGGGTGCTCGTCGCTTAACTGCCGGCTAGCTCAAGAAGCCTAGTCTGCTGGTAAAACGATGTCGAACTACGGAAGCAAAATTACACAAAACTTCCCGAAGGATTTGGTAAAGAGTCGTCATGTATTTCAATAGACATCGCCAGTATCAGTGAGAGGCCAGTATACATGTACAAATGTATGTGTAAAATAGAATATTCAGTCGAAGAGAGTAAGTTACGTCCAATTTCACTGGATATGTTTTATCAGTTTCTGGTATTTTAACAACATTTCCATTTAACAACATTTTGAAGTCTTTTTGTTTGTCAATTGTTCATGCCTTGTAAAAAATAATCAAAACCGGACATCAAAATTGGCTTTTGGTCCACATGTTTTTAATAGATGGTCAAATAATCGTGTAACAGATGTAGTCACTAACAGGAAACAACTGTTCTACATTTCAATGGTTTTGAATTTCTTTTCATGTTTTACATTTTATGCAATAACAAGGTCTCATGTCAAAAGTTAATATTATCAATAACCTTTGATTTTGGCATTTAATGTGTGCCGTATATCATTAAAATTTAATGTTGAAAGACCAAAATAGTTTCCCCGGAAAACTTTATTAGGAATTTTAATTTTTGGGAACAATAACAATTGTGTGGCATGTTGCAAGATTTGAACCTAATAAGACAGATATTCAGTAAGAAATACGCTGATGTATTTTGGCAATGATTAATAATATAAGAAGAATCAAAATTACTAGAAAGTATTAATCATCGAGCTTTTTAGGCTATCTGTCTTTAATTTGAACGAAGTTCAAATGCACCAGAAAAATAATTTATTAAATATTTTTCACTGTATATCAGAACAATAGACCACTTCTAAATATCTTATTTTACAACTGACCTTACTTTGACTTGACACTGAAAATCTGTGAAGAATTGAAGAATAATTATCTTTAAAGTATGAAGAACTGTTGAATATACTAGCTACAAAAAGAAACCATATCCAGATCACAAATATCAATATATCTGATAACTAAATACCGAAGTTACTGTGAATTTAAATTCTGCATACGCGCATTTCGACAACTTATGTCTTGAACAAATAATAAATGTTAAATGAATTATGAACAGTTTAGGAGACAATGATTGTTTTTAAAGGAAAAGACGTATGGCAATCACTTAGCAGAAAATTAATATGACATATGTCATCAGACATCACATGACGTTCTTGAATAACCTCGTTTCAAATCTTTAAAACTATTTAGGACAAGGTTCCTAGAGCTAGTCGCCATTTTAGTGGCGAGCACTCTTTGATCCATCTTTCTAAATTACGTTTTGTCATAATATTTTTTCTTCAAGATGGTGGTCATAGAGTTAGTAGTCCACCTGTAGAGAAATGGTTGTTTGGGTACCCATAAACCGGTTTACTCCTACCGCTGGCTTTTGCTAGTGTCGGTACAAGTCCAGTTATCCCAAGTTCCTATCGTTATTCACGTTTGTCTCTAGTCTGATATGTGTTTTTTTTCTAGTACGATTCCCCTGTAGATTGTGACATGTGATTGTAATTTTCGGCCATTGTAGGTGTTAACTGTTATCTTGACTTAATAATTCAATTAGAAAAAGCTTTTTTAGTCAAATATGGTCTCAAGTTCGGAGGATGACGTTCATATTATTTTGCGTTAAATTCATTAAATTGAAATGTTGCATTTTAGAATATTTATGTAAGGGATAGTTAAACTTTTAAATGTTTAAACGCAAAGCTTGCCGAACGTTTAAAATATTTAACAATTTAACATCGACAAGGTAGAAATGTTGTTTCTCAAGAAATACTGTTGTGGATTTTATTTCTATTTTGATTTTATGGAGATTTTGGACAAAACAAGACCCCCTTTTCTGACGATCGGAAATAAATTTGTTCTTTGAGCGTGACGTCATCAGACATGGTCGCCTTTTTCGGAAAATGGCAAACATATTTGACGTCATAATTAAGTTTTAACCAATGAAGTATTGAGAACACTTGATGCACATGTTGCTTATGTTAACATTTTGATCTCCTATGACCTGAAATTGAGGAGAGCCGCATAAGAATAAGAGAAATAATACTTCTTTAAAAAATAACACAACAGACATGGCATTCAGTGAAGAGAACCACTTAAGATAAAGTTTTAGGGGAAGACATATTAATAGTTCAGTAGATACTAGTTTCTTTTAATCCTCATTCTGAGGAGAAATAACATTGTGCGAATATACAGTTTTACACATGTATAAACGTTCCTACAAAAGTCCAATTCCTGAACGTTCCGGGTATTAGAATGGCGGGTCAAAGAGGTCAAACGGGGTAAAAATGGCGTCCCGCTGTATGAGGGAAAAGGGAATAAATTCTTCTATCAACATATGAAAGGTGTTTATGATTGGAAAAAATCCGAACATGTCATAAATCAACATTTTACCCCAGGCGGGTCATTTCCAACCTAATTATTTTAGGTCAAGAAAATAAATAGGAGAATTCCTAGATTACGCTTAACTGATGTCAGGCACCCGTTTCCAATAGATTTGAGGTAAGATGTCGACAATTAACCAAAAATTTGAAAGTGGAATATCGTCTATTGGTAAGGCTTTCGCAATCTGTTTAAAATTTTATTGTTTATGATTTTGAGAAAACATACATTATACCGACGTTTTGTTCTCATTTACGTTTATTTGTTCACTGGCGGCAATGTACGTTGTTTTCATACAGATACAAAATGTAGAATTTAAAAATATTTTTATTGTTTAAAATAGAAATAACGTTTATAAACTTTCAACTATTCTTTTTCTCTTTGTGGAATATTACCTTAATCATAAATGCAAGATGAAAAGAATAAAATAACAAAATACCGAAGTTACTGTTAATCTAGTTTCTGCATATGCGCATTTCGGCAAATTGTTTCTCTTCAGAGCAGATAAAAAAACATTCGGAAGTCAATATACCAAAACACGTGTGAAAACTGATAGAGAACAAATAATCAATATGATCTCAAAGTCATTTGCTGCAAAACCAAAGGAAATTCATATTCAGACTGAAGATATCAATTTTGGAAGTTGCAAACTCACTGATCCATAAGATCTTTCAGAAATGATGGTTGTTTACATAATGGCATTTCAAGACTATGTATTGCAGCAAGTTTTCTGGCAATCTGTTTTGATATCTCTGGTTTATGTAAGTCTGTTCTCTGTAAACATTTCCTCTGGAAAATAGAAAAAAAATTCGTCACAATCCGTTTTATAAAGATAATCTAGCTATATAAAAATATAAATTTTTTGGGGTTAAACTGAACAAGATTTTACAGACTCTTAAATGATGTAATGGTCTTATAACACATTTAGGGAATTCAATGAAAAATAAGGACAAACAAAGTGTTAATACTATTAAAAGTGGAAAACAAACAGAAATTAATAGGAGATATAAATATATATACATGATTTTTCCTACATACATTTATTCGAGACAAAAGCTGATTTGCTTATGAAAGGAAACTGAACAAATACTCGTTGAAATTGACAACTTATTTTGATCAATTTGTAGATGTAATTACATATATATATAAAACAGAATCAGTTTTAATTTCCTAATACTAGTCTTGTCTCGATAAATGATGTAACGGCATTTTTTTTTTTTTTTTTTTTTTTTTGGTGTTTGCTCAAATATCAATGGCATGCCTTAATAATCTATATCAGCGAGGAAACAAGTAGGACAGTAAAATGTTAATTAAATATAAAATCTCTGAATGGATGAAACCAGATTATTGCTGAAAGACATAAAAATTGATACCAGAGGGGGTCGACCTGTTATTAGCCTAAAACTTTCCACTCGTATTTTTCTAATATATACAGTGTTTTAAATATACATTTTCATTTAAACTTTGAGCAATTTTTAACACTTTTAACCATTCCGCTTTTTGTCTAATTGTCATCAAAAATACATTCATTCATTATGTCATTTCGTGTGTTCAGGACTTGGTCTTAGCGTATAAAATAAAGCATGACATACTTTAACAGTTTGAAATTTAATACAAGGGTGTTCTGAATAGTTTCCTCCCTTGCATAAAATCTGACTTTTATATATTTTTATTGCTTTAGATATCATTGCATAAGATTTAGAGTTAACGGACTAGTTATAAATAATCAGATGTATGGTGGTTATTGCCATGACATTTTTTTTTCTTTTTTTGCTTTGTGAAAAAAAATATTACAATTTCTCTACTTATCGAAGTATTCGGAAATTGAGTTATCTCCCCCATACCACAGGTCTACCCACTAGAGATCATTGAGAGAGATCTTATTCAATTTTTTTTTTCAAATTTAGATTTTTACAAGAAGGTGGTGACTTTCAATACCTATTTTTACAAAGGAATTCAGCTAACAAATATTTATCTTTAGTTACTATGTTCATAAGTGTCTTTTTGAGATATTTATTAGTTTTTTACCACAATTTCATGTTTAACTGCTCCCCCTGTGCTTAAGGGACATATTCATCTTTTATTATAAGAAATAAAGTAATTATTCTTTTGATTGATGAGGAAGAAGAATATAATTATTGGGATGTTTTATAACGATGATTTACTCCATATTTCTCCAACTCCACCAAATAAATGAATACGATTAATTAAGAAGAAAAAATCCCTAAAAAATACTGGAATGTATTCTTCTATACGTCCATTAGGATACAGTCCATAACATTTTGGTCCTAGTTTTCTTTCTGACATTATACAAAACACAACTGAGTTTTGTACTAAATATTTCAATTCCATAGCGATGTCTCCATACACACGTATCAACACTTTCCTGGTTTCCTCTGGTTTTGTAAGGATATCATCTGATAATTCGCAAGTATACATAAGGTTAGTTAATCCTCCTCTGAAAAACACCAAAATGGTAAAGATATATTTACGTGTATTGTCTGTAAAAATAAATAATAAATGTATAAACTAAGTAATGTTGTGGTGGCAAGAAAGATATAACTAAAACAATATCGAAGTTGCTGTAAATTAAATTCTTATACATAGAGTTAATAGAAAGAGGGGTAAAACCTTTCAGGCCAGAGCTCTTTGTCAGTAGCAATAGAAAACAATTGCAGTAGGATACAGAGGGAAAAATGCACAAGCAATGGCACAACACTTTTTTATTGGTCTTTATCTAGAAGTCATCATTAGGCCTTATACAATGAACTTTGTTCATACCTCACAGTAAGTTAGCTGATTGGTTAATGTTATTTTCTAATTAATGAAGGGAAGATAACAGGAAACACTTACAATGGTCGAACATTACAATCACATGTCACAATCAACCAGGGAACTGCACAAGAAAAACAAAAAAATGACAAAAGACAAACAAATAACGATAGGAACTTGGTACCTATAGTAAAATAAACATACAAATAAAAGCCAATACAGGTAGACCACTAACTCTGACACCACAATCTTGAAAAGGAAAGAATAGACAAAACGTAATTTAGAAAGATGGGTCGAGGAGTGCTCGCCGCTAAACTGCCGGCTAGTTCAGGGAGCCTAGTCTGCTGGTAAAACACTGTCGCACTTCGGAATAATAATCAAATTCTAACCCTTAGACAAGTAAGTGAGAACCGAACCGTCAGTCTAGAACGAACAATCCAAGGACAATGGCAACGTCGGAAAAAACAAAGAAACAAAGACATAACATGAACACGGCAAAGAAAAGAAAACGAAGACACACACACATGCAAAAATAAACAACACGGACCCAATAAAAAACCATGGGTGAGATCAGGTGCACCGGTAAAGTAAGCATCTCCTTGTTCTTATAAGACACCCGCCGTGTTGAACATTTTAACTCCGGTAGTAAGTCAAATCCGGTAGAGGAAAAACAAACTTTAGTGGCAAAGAGAAAGATCTGTCGTCATCTCGAAAACAGATATCACATAGCGGTCCACAAATCCTATTAGAATACATAGTAAGTGTTACTCTTCTAATCCTGAAACAGTACCATATTTCCCAAAGTAACTCCCAAAATGAAACAAAAACGCTGTTCCATGCGATATTCCTTGCCCCATTTGCAAGTCGGTTTTATCTGTTTTTATAGCCTATTCTTCCGTCATTTTTATGCCCCGCCTGCGATAGTAGGGCATATAGTGTTCGGGTCTGTCCGTTGGTCATTTGGTCCGTTCGTCCGTCCCAAGTTAGGTTTATCCTCAGGTTGAAGTTTTTTTCTGTGAAGGATGTATGCTTAATCATGAAACTTTATATTGATACACATTAGGGTATAATTAAACAAAAAGTCATATTACAAATTTATACATGCTACCAACTTCATGCTTCACCAAACATGGAATTAAGGGGGTATTATGTGGTTTACCCTTAGGTATGGAAAAAAGGGGTAGTATGAGGTTTACCCTTAGGTTGAAGTTTTTTTTCTGTGAGGATGTATGCTATTATCCTGAAACTTTATTTAACTACACATTAGGAATGATTAAACAAAAATCATCATAAAAATTTATCCTTGTTATCAACGTCACGTTCACTGATCTTGGAAAATGGGGTGTTATATGAAATTTACCCTTAATTTGAAGTTTTTTTCTGTGAAGGATGTATGCTATTGTCATGAAACAAAAATCATGATAAGAATTTATCCATGCAACCAACTGCATGCTTTACTGATCATGAAATGTAGCATTGTTCAAAATAGTTGTGAGGTGGGGCATTGTGTCCGTTTGACACATACTACTCTTGTTCATTATTATTTCGTTAACGCATTTTTATTTCGCGTGCACCTAGTGCAGGATCGACATATAGAGAACAATATCCCTCGTCTTGCGTCCATCATTTTTGTCTAAGGGTTAGAAAATGACATTAACCAATCCGCTACCAAACAGACCTTTCAAACCACTTTATGCCTTACTGATAGT
>MJUU01024920.1:51229-63654 GCA_002080025.1 Modiolus philippinarum
TTCCAATGATTCTTGTCCGAGCCGTCATTTTGTAATGGCTGAACATAATAACTTCAAACTTGGTACACAGTTGGACCACCATCTGAAGTTATTTACAATGCGAAAAAAAATTTCAAAATGGCCGCCATTTCCAAGATGGCCGACAAAATACGTCAAAATTTCAACATTGTCTATTGCTTGCAATTGCAAATCTAGTTATTATTATTATGTCACCCCAGACTTTGTCGGGGTGACATGTTGTTATTCTACGTTTCTTCTGATTATTATTCTTCTTCTTCTTCTTTTTATTATTATTATTCTTCCAATAATTTTGTCCGAAGGATTATTTTGAAATGGCTCGATGTAATGAAATGAAACTTGGTATGAAGTTAGATCAACCTAAGGAGAAGTTTTTTTTTTGCAAAAAATTTTTTCAAAATGGCCGCCAAAATACGTGAAAATTTCAACTTTGTCGGAATTGTCGGAATTCGACGAAAATTGATTTCTATGTAGATTTAAACGCTGCGAACAACATGGAATCATCGAATTAGTTGTCTGGGGTGACATCGGCTATTGCTTGCAATTGCAAATCTAGTTGTCTTTGTCATTCTATCACAAACACAGGAATTCTTATGGTGCAAGCGACAAATGTGTTCCGTGGAACACATCTATTTTACTGGAGTTCACACTGCGAGTGCCTTTGTTCTGAATGTTGTTTCTGGTACTGTGCTTTGTGTCTGTCTGGCGTCATTGTTTTTGTGTCTAACGTCATTGTTTTCTGTGTTCTCGTTTTTGCCCTGTCTTTGGACTTCGATTTTTGTGAATTTCACCTCTTTGTTCCTTCGGTATTCTACTGCCGTTGTTATCTATTTTTAGTGTTGTCTGTTTTATGAAATAAACGAATAGTTTATTCATAGTAAAACATTTAAAATTTTTCAACTTGTAAAACCAGATAAGAAGATAAATCTGCCTGATTTATGTTTTTTTTTTCGAAACATGGAAGATATCCCATAGCACAATATTTGGTAAAAGGGATATTTAAACTAGATCCTCAGAAGTCAAGTCTTTACCAATTACAAATTGCTTCTAAGCATTGCATTCATGAAAACAGTAAAATGATTTATCAGCCATATCTTGCTCTTTTGGTACATAATCAGAGAATAATGACCACCTATTCAAAAGGAAATGATCAATATTTTTTACATACAGAGTTCATTGTTAACCTTGCTCAATGCTTTCAGAATGAAATATAACCAATCGTTTTATATGAACCCTGATGCATTATTTCAATACTCTTTGGTTTTATACTGCGATTCTCTCTGAAGACCAAGTTTGTTTTTTTAAGAACGGCAAAGATTGTGCACCCTTTGTTAAATACCTTCATTACATCATCGTAGTGCTGTCTGAGTCAGTCGGCTTCACATAATTATTTTTTTCATACGATCTAGTGTTTAATTATGTTCTACGCTGTTAGTCGAAACATGTTTTACAATCAAGGTAAAATGAGCAATCCTTATTTAAGAACTACAATACATCATTTTGGTAAAGGTTATTTCATTCAATAGGTTCAGAGGGAATTTGTTTGTGTTCCATTAGGGTCCAACTTAAAGTTATGCCATGTTCGTTGTCGTATGTGAACCAACTGAGCAATCCTTATTGTTTAGTTTGATACAGCAGTTTCAGGGATTAATTATTTTAAGGGTTTAACTTGTTTCATTTTGCTTTCTGACAGATTGGAACGAAATAGGCAGTTTTATAATGAATAATTATATTTTATTGACTACATCATGCCGATGACATCAGCCATCTTTTGATCTAACTTTACGTCATCCAACATACAACGCACATCACTCAACTGTAAAGGGTTAAAATTCTTACCTTAACTTTGTAAAAATAAAATCATTTTCTTCTACGTCAAACCATGACCCTCCGAGTAACTGTTTACACCACCGATAACACTGAATTTTATGTTTCTGAAATAATGTCAATTCTCTGCCATTGTCATGCATTTCCAGTTCGAGAAATTGTTTACCCCGCTGATAACCTTGCGTCCTCTGTGTCTGAAATAATGTTAGTTCTGTGCCCCCATCATTGCTTTTCAAATCGATGGTTTCCCGGCTCAACCATGTAACTGCAAAAAAAACGATACCCTGATGTCAAGCTTGTATATATCTATAGAAAAATAAGTAGTTTTGTTAAGAAAATATCTTTATTAAAAAATGATTAAAAAATCTTTAAAAGTTCTTCCAAACATGCCGACCATAATATGCCATGAAATGTCCAATTTTATATCAGACACATGGTCAACAATTAACAAAATAATAAAAGCGTGAAAATGCTCCTCTCAGCAACCATTTATCAAATAGTTTTTGATAAAATTGAAAACGGATTCAAAGTTTTATAATATTGAAAGACAAAATTTAACATTATGGACATAAAGAAAATATACAGGAATTGCATGTCTGGACATTCAGAGAGAAGCATAATAAAAACCACTGTTATTGACTCTCATCAATTTGTAAACGCACATACGAAAGGGGTAAAGTCAATTAAAGCTAAAGGTTTCAATCGATGTTAACATTTGAGATTTTCTTTCTCATTCAGCCACTTTGAATCAGGTATTGAACTTACTATGAGGTATTAGCAAAGCTTATTATTGAAGTCGTCATGGTGCCTTCAAGAAAAAGAACAACAATAAAAGCGTCGATCCATTTTCCGTTGCTTCGTTCTACCATGTCTTTGTAGAGACTTTGTCTCAAGTGCATTTACTCAATACCAGTATCCTTTCATCATTGATTGGTCTATTTTTGTACATTTCGAAGCTCTCTTGGTTTAATCAAACAAAAACATGATTTCGGAACCAAAATGAGGGGGTAAAAAGTACAATTTTTGAAAATTTGTATCATTTTCAGAGACAAATCTGACAGGGAATGGGCTCTTTATTCCACCCTTGAGAAGAGATTGGAAGCCCTAACTTGAAAAAACAGTTGTGTTTGGTCATTGCCCTCACCCAAAACCGTGGAGTATCAATTTCAAATTTTGAGTTTTCATGGCTAGCAATACTTCTCGTATAAATATGAAAACAGTGCTAACATTTTTTTTTATTTCATATTTTCCTGCACCTTGGTCTGTTGCATGCCCTTCTATGATACTGCTAACAGAGAAAATTTAGACGTATACCATGGTTAAATTGACAGAAAAATAGGTTATACGACTACTAAATCGCCCTTTCATTAACTTTCATTTATTTTAGTTTTATTGAGTTGCCTTTGAAAATTAGGTTTTCAGACTTTTCAAGACGACAACAAAAGCAAAGAGATTTCAAAAAAATAATAAAACACCTTTCTTCTTTACACTGTGAGTTTTTTTTAAATGCGTTTTTATTTCACCATAAATGGGACAAGAAATTCGCATATCATATACTATATAACGTCATGTCTAAAAGAAAAAGACACGCAAATGTTAGTACTGAGTCCAAAACTTATCAATCTGAACGTCTTACTAGATCAAACTCTATCAGAACTTTCTGTCTATTTCTGTTTATATGTACTTCACTACTATAATTGGGAGGGGGAGTTCCAAAAAATAGGTTTCAAGTTTTTTTTTCAGTAAAAGGGGGATCTAAACTCCACACCCCATCTTAATTATCTACCAATGCAAAAGTTTATTTCTTCAAATTCTTGTGTTTGCAGCTCGTACCATTTCCAAAAAAAATGTAACAAATAAAAAATAGGGTAATATACATGTAATTGAAAAAATAAAACACTGATTACCTTATGATCTGAAACGATCCATCTATCCTTGAAAAGTGTACATATTTTAAATCACGTTCACCTTGTCGTTATACACATAATCAGCACTGTCGGTAAAACGTTTTTCATTGGTCATATTACGATTCATATATAGCACCGCCTAACTCATTAAAAATATGTTTATTGCACTCAAATGCTACGCGTTTTTCGTGAAATAAATCTTTTAATTTGTAAAAGCGGTGCTTAATATATTATTTGTATACCAGTCATTACGTACTAAATAGCCACAATGCCATTTGCCGCGACTTTTCTCCAAATATCTTTGTAAGTAAATATTAAAGTATGACATAGCATACACCAATGGAAAGGTTTTTTTTTGTTTTTTTTTTTTTTTTTTTTTTTTTTTTTTTTTTTTGCCGTATCATGCCATGCATTACCATAATTTTACAACAAAGTGTTAAAAAGTTTTCTATTACCCTTCTATGTTATTTTAAAAGAAAATTTGAGTCGAAAACAGAGGGAGTATACCTGGTTAACTGAACACCTGTATTTATTGTTATAATGCCCTGGGGTCTACTTTTTACCTGTAAACAAATTCATTTTATGTGGTATGTGGATATTGGTTCTGCATATTTTATTCACATTTTCACTCGAACATTTTATGTAAATAAGTAAACAAATCAAAATTCTGTTTTTCATTGGCCATCCGAATAAACAACAAACAAAATAAGTAATCCATTGGCAATGCATTTGGTGTCTTTTCACTGGTTTGTTGGTTTGCGTAAATCATTCATCAATCACTCCCACATCAAATTTTCTTCAAAATTTGAGTGAAATTAACATTAAGGTCTATAGGAAATATTTTTATTTGCACTTTGATTATTTCGGTAAATAAACCAAGAGAAGCGGCAAAAAATAGAAAATGATACATGTATGTTTTATTCGGGTCTTATTTAAAACAAAATAGCTACAGCGATTCAAGCTGCGGTAACTTATGATTTCGTTGTACTTATTGACTGGCTTTGAGGACAATAGCAAGCTTATAGTTCTACGAGACTCAACTTATTCTCGACGCGAAGCGGAGGGAAATAGTTAATCACGGTCGAGGGAACCAGAAACTTGCTTTTGTTCGAAAAGACAGTAAATAAGTGTTTTATTTTTGCCAAAATTGAAAATCAAAGGCGTCATTGTTACGTCACCGGCCCATAGTTTCAGACTTTTAGAACCAGTGAAGGACTATTTGACCGATGACACCACCATGTCACTTTCAATTGAAAAATATTTGTTTTATTTTAGCATAATGTACACCTACTGAGGTATCCTAATAAAAACTAATCAAAGTGCAAAAGGCACTGACGGCAATTACCCTATTCATCGGCATCTGAATATCTTACTGGCGAATGACGCAATATGTTTTCAATACAAGGCAGGAACTCGTTTGTGTGCTGAGAATTCATTCAAACAACAAAATACCGAAGTTACTGTAAATTTAGTTTCTGCATATGGTCATTTCGGCAACAAATGTCTCAAATGTATAAGGACTTTAAAGACATAACGTTGATAGTATTATTGAATTTGACATAAGGTTGGAACTAAGGTATACCAGTTATTTTAATAAAGAGAACACTAATGAAAATGTTATGATCCTGTGTTCACACCTCGTTTGACTATATAATATGGTATCATATGCAATTTATTTTTATAAACCTACGTACCTATTTCATACGTGTTATCCGATTCTGCTAAAACAACTTTTACAGGACTGCTCAACAGATGATCAAGAGACGTCAGTTGAAATAGTCTTTGCAGAAAAGACTTGATAGCATTATGAAGCAGTTCTTTTGATGTGAAGCATTTATTGTAGATTTCAATATGCAGAACAAGACATTTATCCTCTGATCCGTTCAATTTTATAGCTTCAAAATTCCCTGCGTTCAATTCCTCTTTTATTTCATCTAATGTCTGTATAATTTTTGAAACCTCAAAGTTTACACCGTGTACGTAAATGGAACATTTTTTCACACCTGTTAAAGAAAGTTATTAGTTCAAAATTCTACCATCATCGTGAATGAGATGTGGATTCTTTAAATAACAAAGACATCCTTTAGCAGCCCTACAACATTCTCATCTGTTGTCATAGCATACATTTTTTATTTAGCTTTAATCTTGTCACGATATTGCCCAGAAAGCATAGTGTATAGTTTGTGAAGAGCCAAACCGAATCAAACAAAAATAGTTGTAATCTTTTGTCAACAAATATTCTGTCGAATGTGGACGCCTCGGTTTTCATTATAAGATTCTTCAGGGAACGTATGGTGATTTAATTTTAGCTGTCCTTTTCGCTTTATTTACATTCAGCAAAGTTTAAGAAAGAGCTATTACTGTATAAATATAATTTCTACAACGAGAACAAAGTTGGTTATGAAATTTCTCACATCGAGTTAAATAAATTGAAGTGTTTGAAAACGAGGCTTAGTGCCGAGTTTTTAAACATTTGAAAATTTATTTAACAAGATGTAAGAAATTTCATAATTAATTTGTTTAAGTTGTAGAAAATGTTACTCTAGTGACATAATGTAAAACACCGTGAATTATGTTCCGAATAGATTTGGTGGAAAATTTCTCGTGAGTTTCTCTCTCTAGAGATGACAAAATGTTTATCACACTGGTCAGGCGTTGGTTAAATTTACTAGAAATTAGAGAAAAGGGCAATTAACAACTAGCACAATTTGCTACTTAGATGATAAACTTTCTCTTTTTATTTTCAATATTTAAAGAATATTTACAGCAGATATATTCCAGCGAGGTAAGACACTCTGAAAAAACCTACTGCTTTACATTGACGAAGGAAGATGTTTCAAATCTATGCCGTATCAATAACGTGATGATTTAAAGTGCCCAATCATGAATATACAATTTTTGCATCAATATACCAATATTTTAAGCGCATGAAGTGTAAATAAATAATTAATGTGTTACTTAAGATCATGGTATTTTTACAGTAGTGTAGTTAAAAAGCAAAGACAAAACTGGTCACTCAGCGATATATGATCATATATAATATTGTTCTGTTTTTGAAGTGCATTGAAAGTCCCGTATATTTCAGCATGTTGTTACTCTGAGACAAAAAAATATTTTGATTTCTTGTGAGTGTTTGTTCATTAATTGAAACAAAAGTGTATTGTGGTTCAAGTGTCTATAATTTGAACATACCACTCTGTTCTTCAATGTTTCCATGTTTAATTTTTACTTCAATATCATTTCCGTAGTACATTGTACAGATCAACATCTACTCTATCCGATATTTTCTTCAATTGTTCTTAAAACAAAAAAGGATATGTTATATCTGAATGAATTAGTACATGTATTAAACATACATCCATTTACTTAAACCATTGTCTATCATTGTCCAAACATTAAAGCAGAGAAAGTGCACAGAAAAAAGACATACCGTCTTACAAACAAAAAAGGGGAAGTTTGGGTACCCATGAACCGCTTTAACCCTACTACTGGCTTTTGCTAGTGTCGGTACCAAGTCCGGCTGTCCCGACTTCCACTCGTTGTTTATGTTTGTCTTTTGTTTAATCTGTGTAATTTCTGTGTAGTTCAAAGGAAGATTGTATCATGCAATTGTAATTTTCAGCCATTGTAGATATTTCCTGTTATCCCTTTTATTACATATACCGTCTTACAAACAAAAAACACACTGAAAGGAAGTAACTTCAAGATTTCTCACGGATATTACAAACATTAAAAGGGGGAATACATTAAACCATAAAAAAACTGTCTTGCTGTTTGTTTACATTTATTTACAAAACAACGACAGTAGAATACCAAAGATATAAATTACGTAATTCAAAGTCATGGCAGAAATGAGAAATCGGAAGAACAGAAAAACCGAGACATCAACAAAAGTACGAACACCACAAAACAACACTCAAGACTAAAGCGTTCAGTCTGAACTCTCACAAAAACTGGAAAAAAAATTACACAGAAAAAATGTAACTTTTTCTCATTTTCAAATATACTGAACAAAAAAGGTTTAGCAACAATTGGTGTGAATAAAAAGGGGTTACCAAATCTCAATTAATAAATTTAATTTTACATTTCTGAGGTGGATTTGTACATTACGTCTGTCCCTGAATTCTGAATATTGCATTAATTTTATGCTAACTCGACCCAAAAAGAAAAACATTGAAAAAGGGGGATATGCAAAAAATGCCAGATTTTTCATTTTTATGCAACGAAAGCGAACAAAATGTTTTGGATTACCAGAATTTGTTATGTAAAGGTGATCATGAAGTCATTCTTGCACTTTATTGCAAAAGATAAAAATCGCTTATGGGAAAAAAGTCCATGTTAATTTTCGGACCATAACTTGACTTGGATATCTTGTACACCCTAACTGACAAAATGAAGAATTTTTTCTAGTTGAATTAAAGCAATTATCTATTAATTTTAGCCAAGATCAGAATGTATCAGCATTTAAGCATTTTTCCTAAAATTTAAAACGGTTGAAAATATGTTGCTAAATTTTTTTGTTGAGTATATATAATCTACATAATGCACCGGCAAACAGACAGTATGACAAAGACAAAACAAAAAAAATGAAAAGAACGTCACAAAACTAAAGCACTTGCAGTGTGAACCCCTACAAAAACTGAGGTATCATCAGGTTCTCCGGACGGGTAAGCATGATCTGCTCCACGCGTGCCACCTGCCACACTGCCAGTGAAAGTACGATTTTGTCACAGTCGGTGTTTGTCAGTCGGGTCATAAACTCTGGATCTACCCAAAGATCCAGTATCTATCCTCGTCCATGTATTGGAAACATTGTCACGGTCCGCATTATTTATTGAAAAGTATATTTGGGTTATTGGTTGTGGTTTGTTTCCATTGATTTATTCACTTTTTTACCTTTTCGGGGCCATTTAGGGCTTACTATATGGTGTGAGGTTCCTCACTGTGTTGAAGACCATATGGTGACCCCTAGATGTTTTGTTTTTGGTCGTTTTAACCTGGATATGGGATGTTGTCTCCTTGACATTTACCCCATTTCCTTTCTTTTTCATATTGACAAATTCACCTCAAGAGAATTCGAATGATACCAACACACTTTTAATAGCTTGCTGTTAAACTCAATAATAAACTGATAAAACAACGGCAGTAGAATACCGAAGGAACAAAGCACAAAATTACACAAATCAAAGTCCAGAGACAAGGCAAAAGCAAGAACACCAAAAGACGGAAGACCAAAGACACCACATGACCACAAAACAAACAAACATTACATATACAACACAAAAAACTAAAGCACTAACAGTGTGAACTCTCAAAAAATAAAAGTGACATCAGGTGCTCCGGAAGGGTAAGCATGTCCTGCTCTGCACACAGCACCCGTCATACGGTCAGTGAAGCATATGTTTTGAAAAATCTGTTAGGTTACTAATTGGTTATTGTAATTTTCTAACCCTGAGACAAAACCAATTGAGAACCATGGTATGTGTTAGTTCTCTAACCCTCAAACAGTACCAAGGTGAAATTTTGAAAAGTTTTTGTAATCACTTAGTATTAAAACATGGACAAGGACAAATCGATACCACAGACATCACTGACGAAGACAAAACTAAAATTTAACAAGACAACACAAAAAACTAAAGCACTGACAGTGTGAACTCCCATAAAAACCGAGAGTGACATCAGATGGTCCGGAAGGGTAGCATGTCCTGCTCTGTGCACAGCACCCGTCACACTGTCAATGGGTCAATCCAGGGTAAAGTCAAAACCGGTAATGTCAAATCCGGGAAGACGCCAATCTAGCTGAAAATGTCAGTTTTTATTTGTGACACTGACATTTCATATCTATCTATGATGTCGTGGTGACGGCCATAGAATTTCTGAAGAGACGAAAGTAACAAAGGCTGAACATATCCCTGACTCAACTGATTATTCTCATCCTTCCGAGAGTTTATATCAGCCTGCAGAGTTTTTCCGTAAAAGCCATATCAGGTTGACCCGGATATATCAGAGGATGGCCTGGATATATCAAGCGATTATCCCATTAACTTTAATTCAAGATTTCACATGGAAACAAAAGGATGAAAATAAACATCTATTGCATTAACTCTTTCCGATTAGGTTTTCTAAATAGAATCATGATTACACAAATAGATAAACTAGACGCAAGAAAAATTGCAGAAACTGGGTCGTTGATATATGTCAAATTTCCTTTGGGAGAATTTGAAACCTCAAATAAAAAATATAAAATAAAGGAAGATAAACAAGTTATCGGGCTTTTGACAGCTGATGTATTGTAAAATATCACCCCGCTCGCCAGAATATGAAGATTGATGCTCGTTCGCTACGCTCACTCGCCATTGTGTTTCATATTCTTGCTCACGGGTTGATATTTTACGATACATGGCTGTCAAGAGCCGGATAAGATATACGTGTATAGCAATAGCTTACAAGTATCTGCTATTTCCTAATAATTTTCTTGCACCAAAATCATTTGCTTGACAGTTCGTTATACATATTTGTAATAACGTATAGACTTAAACAAGATATCTCTGCTATTAACACTCTAAGTGCCATGGGCCTATTTTTGGCCTTTTATTTTTTACTACGTTGAGTGTTAAGGGAGTACGAGTGTCAGAAATTTTGTAATTAGAATCGAAATTCTGACCTTTTGTTTTGAAGAACTTTGCTACTAGAACAAAATGAGCAACAAATTTTGAAAATCCATGTAAAAATGTTTGAGGTATAAGACGTCAAAATTTTGGCGGGAAACAGTTCCCTCTAGAGTTTTCCTTCATTTTCCATTAGCTGTTTATATGCCATGAAATATATGAAAATATAATAGGAAATTGATAAAATTTTGCATATTGCCTATTTTATGCATGTCATGACCTATGACCAAGAAAATTTGATCCATGTGCAAAAAAAAAAATTAAACCTGTTTGAGCGAATAAAACCAGAGGATATCGAATGCTTCTGAAATCTGACACTCATACTCCCTTAAGGGCCTATTTTCGGCATATGTTTGTCTGAGATGATGTCATAGAGTCTCAGCACTGTGACTGTCCGAAACTACACGTAATCAAAACAGTTGTTAGAGACCCTTGGCATAAATTTTCTATTCACTTTTTAAATCGAAAAATTGATAGCCATTATTTTTACTAAAAGGAATTCAAGGATATATAGGCAGATTTTCAAAATATTAGTGCTATTTGAGACTTTCAGGAAATTTGCCAAACTGGAATCAAATATTTTATACATCTCATTAGTGAAATTTTTTGTTGTAATTAAAACAAATTTATAGTCTATGGTTGCTAGGTAGAATTGTAAAAAATGTTCATTGAGACTTTCTGGAAATTTACCAAAATTTGAATTGAATATTTATGAAATCCTCTTGGTGAAAATATTGTCCTCGTCGAAACAAATTCAAAAAGTAATGTTGCTATGTAGAATTCCAAAAAATAAGTGGTCTTTTAGACTTTCAAGAAATTTAACCAACTTGGAATCCCATTTTAGAATTCTAAGCATTCAAAATTTTGTTTCTACACTTGTAGTCCATTGGCTGGAATAACCCCCCCGTGCACCCCACCCCCTTTTTCCGAACCCGCCCATTTTTTTAAGTCCGCATACATCCCCTCTTCAAAATAAAACATGTTAACACGAGCATAACCTGCACGCACTTGTGGAATTTGGCCGATTTTTACACCCACCTACCGAAATTTTGGAAAATTTCGTTTTTCGTTTAAGTTTTTCTTTCAGTTGCTTGAAAATGTTGACCAAATGCCTTCAGGTTATAACAACGAGGTATCAAATGATTGCTTATTATATAAACTTTACAAAGAAACCCAAGTTTTTGCAATTTCGATGCCCAATACGCTCCACAGCGCAATTAAACGTACCCCTTACCCAATGAAATATTGACGAAAAAACTGATATTTTCATTGAAATTGCGTAAGTTTGATGGTCTAGAGAACCTGAAATGCATCTTAATTCCCGAATCTGAAAATAGTATTTAGCTTTTCAATCTATTTTCTTCAATATAAAACATGTTAAGACGTCGTTAACATATTTTCAATGACCAAAATTTTATTTTTAAATAGACCAAATACATGGACCTTTGAATAATTTCGTTTGTCTTTCTTTTGCCTGATATTATTTTTTAGTAAACAAATATCATTTTAAATAGGTATCAAATGAAAGCTTATTATATTTGCTTCATAATCATTACAAATAATGGCTGCTTTTAGGTAATATAAACATCATACATCAATAAAACTTACCCCTATCCGAACAAATTCACTCTAAAAATGTCATTTTTGTCTATTTTCGCATAAAAATAACCAGAACACGCAAAATGTGTGTTGTATATGACAAAGTTGCATGAATAACATTATGATTTGGTATTTTAACAGCCATTTGTTGACTTAAACTTAATATTTTGCCCGAAATTAATAAAAAATGGGAATTTTTAACATTTTAGAATTGCCCAAATATGAAAAGAAAGGAAATGGGTAAATGTCAAGGAGACAACATCCCATATCCAGGTTAAAACGACCAAAAACAAAACATATAGTAGTCACCATATGGTCTTCAACACAGTGAGGAACCTCACACCATAAAGTAAGCCCTAAATGGCCCCGAAAAGGTAAAAAAGTGAATAAATCAATGGAAAAAAAA